>JBBYHQ010318622.1:0-16016 GCA_038382645.1 Spergularia azorica | reverse complement strand
CTATTTAAAAATAGGAAATAAACCCCCGAAAACAAATTAAGTAAATCCGCGGAAAATAGAATTTCCGGGTTACACGAATCGTGTAAAGTGATGCACGACTCGTGCTATCTTCAGTCAATTCTGCTCTTCTTCGCTCTGTTTTGCACGAGTCGTGTAGCCTTCAGTTCTCGGTTTTGCAGCTTCCTCACGTCCAAACTTCCCCAAATCACGCTACGCTCCCGACTTAAGCTCCCAAATAGTTCCAAAAGTGCAAAAATGTCCTTAAATGCTATCAAAGACACAAACTACACCAAGAGCGTATAATCATGGGCAAAATGGAGTAAACCGAGCATGTATAGGGGGAAACTAGTATTTTGGCCCGTGCAAATGCAAGGGAATTAAATGTTTATATCAACCATGTAACATATTATTACATTGAATATATTGAAAAAACCTATTTCACGGATTGTATACCCTAATATTGAGAAACATAAATAGAAAAATTGTTGTGATTATAACATACTCCGTATATGATAATTGAAATTAACAAATAAATAAAACTAATCCAGAATCTAAGAGTTGATCGACTGTATAAAAAAAGTAGGTGTCATATAAAATTTGGAAACCACACAGAGGCTGCGTGATTTCCAAATTATATCGTAGTTGGAACGTACCCCTGCCCATGCAATTAAAGCCCCGACCCCTTTGACTTACTTGAATTGCTCGACCCCCCAACCTATCTATCCCAAACTCCCTTGCCACAATTACCCACCGACTCTAGTACTCAACAATTCTTTACATCATGAAAAATATCTTAGTCGCCCCTCTCACCGTTGATTTTCCTAGGCGACCTAACTCATCCGTTAATCCCTCTACACGCACCTCTAATAGAAAACCATCATCCCATCATCAACATTATTATTACACTACTTCAACCCTTTTCCTAACGAAGACTCTTACCAATCAACAATAATTGTTTTGGTTATACACATCACTCTTGATCAAATGTTCAAGTTAAACGCTCAATCCCCCTCGACACCTTTATCTAACCTCACTCGCTAACTGATACCCCGAGACCCGTCAAATTTTCCAAGTGGCATCCCCTCTAATTTTTTACTCAGCTTACTCCACGTGAACTTCTCAACCTGTTGCCTTAACTCGTTTAATTGTTAAAATCTAATTTGTCTAACCTTAATTTATTTATAGACTCTAAATCCGTGAGTATATTATACATTTCATAAATGAAATGGGTGCATTGATTTTGGTAGTCAATAAAACATGTCAAATTGACGCATCACGCTAATATACAAATTACATTAGGAAATCAAATTAGTCTCTTATTCTACATAACTCAACTTATGAATGCAAAGAAAATAAACTTTTAATTCTATTCTAATATATTTGTACTTTTTAGTATAAAATTTCCTATGTTACGGTAACATTATCGATTTGGTGTTACCTTCACTGTTATGTGGTGTTACCTACGCGGTAAATCAATGAGATCATGTGGTGTTACGGTTACACCAAATATCTTCTATTTTTGAGCTTGTTGGTTACGTATAAAGTTAACATTTAATATTAAATTGTATTTTGATCAAGTAAACACTTCTTTTAAGTTTTAACGCATTTGAACTAAAAAAAAAAAACCTTTACGGTGAATCATGTCTTAAAATTTGATATCATTGTAATATTGTAGTCTCTAATCACTCCCAACTGAATCTAGGTCCGCAGTTATCAGTTTTTGTGAAAATAACCCATTCTAAGTCAACTTCTCCACCCAACCCCTTAAACTGATCGATTCCTGTATCCCACCAGCCTAATCGTTGTCCACTTCTATAACCAACCTCATTTAAGGTCTTCTTCACTCCCTTTTACACCACCTGCATACCCAACATTACCCTACGCGATACCCATCACCTTTTCTAAAGATCGACCCCAATCTTGGTTAGAAAAAAAGTTAGCTACTAATATATTAATACTTAGAAATTTAGTTGTCAGATTATTGGTATTCTAATGTCATCCATGAGTATCATGTTTTTCAATTGAGAAAATATAGTAAATAAATTGCGCATAGAAAAATAGATTAACTCAAAATATATATTTTGATCAGTTTCACATTTTGAAGACGTAACTTAGGTGAAATATAAGAAATAAATGACCATATCTTTTGCATTAAAAAAAAAAGAGATAATAAATGATTATCCATAATTAACATTCTCTACATATTTGTAAATATTTTTTCCTCCCCCTTTATGATTTTGAAAAAGAAAATAGTATCAAATAAGTTGTTGTGGCACAGTGGTAGACTTATATTTACAAATATCAAGAGGTAGTGGGTTCAAACCTTACCATTGTCTTTTTGGTAGTCTGCTTGGTGATAAATATTGACGTGTCACACTTTGCTGGCATGGTAAGCTTACATGGCAACATTGCTTCTGAGATCGCCCATGTGGAAAACCGTGTTGACACGTGGCACGCTTATGTGGCGACGTTTCCTGTGACCTCGCCATGTGGAAATCTGAATCGACACGTGGCGATAAGACCTAGAATCGCGACATGCGTCAATGGGGACGTCTTTAGTAAAATATATAGATGAAATGTCACACTAATTCTCATCTAGTGGATTCTCTGTGCGAAGGCGAAAAAATCATCCTTTGTATAAAATCTACCAAAATCGATGTATTTATTAAATAAAATTTACCCAAATCTCACATGTTTATGTGTTAATCATTGTGTTTTCTTATTACATAGGTTGCGTATCCTACTTTTGATTTTTTAATCTAATGATATTTTACGGATTGAGATGCCCTGGAGTTGAAAAATAACTCTAAATGGTAGAGTTTACTCAAAATGAAAAATTAACTCTACCATATAGATTTATTCCTTGTGTTAAAAATACACTTTCATTTATATTTTCCATTTATAGTAAACTCTACCAACTTCAGGGAAAATTAACTCCAGGGGATCTGAATCCATATTTTACATAGGTGACTCAATAAGCTAAAAGTGTATTATGAGATAAACGTGCAGATACGAATTATTAAAATCTTAATTATTAACCATGCACTTTTTTTGAAAATTTGATTGATTAACCGATTAGTGTGTGCACCCTCGTTAATAACGGTTCATTTCGTTTTTGTATATGGGGTGTTTGAGTTATGACGAAGGGTGTAGATAGATATGGACAGATTTAACCTAATGATTTCGAACGAGCCCTCAATTATCACGGGTTTCTTACATTCGAGCTTGACTTTACTCGACTTAAGTCCGAACTAAACCCGAAAGCAGGAAAGACGAGAACCTTTTATTCCCCCTGAGATCAGGGTCCCTTTATTTCGCCTAACACTCCCTCCGCCAACCACCACCGCCGCCGCCGCTGCCGCCGCCGCCAAACCCACCTGAAAATTCAGGGAGAAGAAGAAGCAAAGATGGAAGCAACAATAGAACCATCAATGGCGTCACTTTCACTCTACTCCTCAAATCCAAATCATCAAACCCAAGAACAACAATTCCCACCTTCTATGCTCAGACATTGGAGGCCAAGTGCTCATCGAAACCTTATAAATCAATGGAAGAAGCTTTTTGATCGTACACAACAATGGCGGTCTTCCGTTTCTTCTTCTAAAACCCATACCAACTCTCTTGTCAACACTTACCTTTTCTCCAGGTATCTTAATCCCCTCACTAAAACTTCTTCTACAAGTTTCATGCTTTCTTTCTTTCTTGTTCTTATTTATGATTTTTCTTTTGTGGGTCGGTAAATTTAGGGGGAATTATAGTAATTTGTATCTGTTTTTATTGAAATGTTGTGTTTTTTGGAGAAATGGTGATGACTTTTTATGAAGGTAGGTAAATTTTGGGGGAGATTATGCTCAGTTGTATCTGTTTTAATTGAATTGTTGTGATTTTTGGAGAAATGGTGATGTTATTTTTTGTTGGTAGGTAAATTTTGGGGGGATTATAGTCAGTTGTAGCTGTTTGTATTTGATTGCTTGTGATTTGTAGAGAAATGGTGATGTTTTAGTAACCCGAATTCGGCTTTTGCTTGGCAGATATGTGGATAGAATGGAATTGGGAGTGTTGAGTGATATGCCGAATATCCGAAAGAAGGCTCGTTGTAAATTGCTGAAGCAGCAGGTTTGTTGTAATGGGATTTTTAGCTATGAACTGTGCTTTCATTATTTTGGTTGTTTTATCAGTTGGGAATGGATTATGAACAATTGAGGTTTCGCAGATTATGACAGTAGGGTTTAGTCATATGAGTGAGCAAAGCTCTCGAATGCTCGAGTTTGATGATTTTATGAAACTTGGTTACAGTGAAAGAATAAGACCCTTGAGCTTCACCAGCCAAAATTCTGGTTGGAGTTTATTTTGGCTGCCTTGACCTAGTCTTTAGTATCTTGAAGTTTTGTTTTTGGTTGAATGTTAAATATGTGGGAGAAGTAGCACTTTCGCGTGTGTGTGTCTGACAAAACCGTTTGAATCCTAAAGATGTGTCGTTCTTCTTTTTAGATCAAGGTTCTTAAGCATTCGTGATTATGGCTGAGACCTTATCTAACTTGATTGTTGACTTCTGCATCAGGAGCTTCAAGTGAACAAACTTCTATCATCATACAAGTCTATGGTATGTTTCTGAGACTAAAATATTGAAAATCTATGATAGCAATTGAAATTGTTTGTCAATGACAAAAATGTATACTCCTTATTTTTAAACTTACTGAAGAATAAAGGTAGATACGATCTCATTGCTTGTATTTATTATTAATGTTGAGCTCAGAAAGCTCAACATAAGGAACAGATTGTGAGACTTTTATTAGGAATACTATCTGTAGCTAAAGTTGACAGCTAACAGTTAGAATATGAGGCTCTTTGTCATTTTTCCTCAGGTTATTTAGGGGAGATTGTGTTGTTTGAATTAAGAACCTTCCATGAATATTCCTGTAGTTATATATGTCGATTAACAATAACAACAGTTTGCACTGGGTGGTATATATTCTACAGGTCAGTCATATCGTTGATATGACGAATGCAAGTAGATCAATGAGGTGCTTTCTAAAAGCAGCTAGTGGGATCCCCCTTATTGGGTTTTCTTGTATCCCGCCAAATAGTAATGATACTGGTGATGGTGGAGGAGCTCTAGTTTCCACATTTCTGACTATATCTGCATTTGGTAAGTTGTTGGCTGTCACTTTGGCATTACTATCATGCTAGGGAAAAACTAATCAACTGTAATATGATGTGCGAAAGGTCTTTATTGGCATTAGCAAATGTGTTTTCTTTGCTTCTCATTGTCACCACCTAGATCAATGGTGTATAATGTATGCATTCTCTGTCTTTTGACACCTCAAATCAATGACTGAAGGGGAACACATGATCAGTTGGTAGCTGATGTAGCTCTTTAAATTGTTGCTACATGTAGGATCCCAGAATTTTGCAACATGTGAGATCCCAACTCAACATCAGTTTGAAAGATTGCAATATTCAATCACACAAATCCTATACAGCTTCCACTATTATGGAATAGTATATGGGATCTCAATGGATTACAAGTTTATTTTGGAATATAATATTAGCGGACAAATATATGGCTGTAGGCGCTAGGTCATGGGGTTGCAACTTCGTCATGCCTGAATATTCTATTACAACTTCATATCCGCATGATCTCGTGTTACATACTGTGGGCTATAGGAGTCCAGTTTTATCATGTCAAAAGTTCAGTTCCAATCGTTTAAAAAAAGCAAAAACAACGACAAGATACTATCACATGATGGTGTTGTAGATGGTAGTATCTTGTCGATGGTAAGCCACTTGGGCCTGGGCCTGTAGGGCTGTAGATGGTAATGACTGTATATGAAATAAAGTGAAGTGACTTCTCTGAACTCCCACAATATGAACAGAGGCTTTCCTCCTTATACATCAATATGACCGAATCCTGTAAGTGTCGTTAGTTGTCCGCACAGTGATCTGAAATTACATATATTTGGCTGTCTTTCATAGCTCAACCAATTCTATTACCAAGTTTGCAGGGCATAGTGCTGTAATTTCACATAATCTATCTGTACATTTTGCCTCCGTTATCTATGTCATATGCAGGATATGCGAATTCAAGATAAAAGCGTTGTAGGTAACTATCAGCTACACTGTGTGGATGTTATTCCCTTGCTTCTGTTGACTCATACTTCGGAGTTGGAGTGATTGACAATATTTCTACGCGCTTAATTATGATTTCTATCTTTATATCCTTATATAATTTTAAGTTTGTATGTTTCAGAAACTTTGGCTCAGGAGCTTTTGGAGATGTTCAAACAGGAACTTCTTTTGAAGGTGATTGGCATTTATGATACTAATCGACATTTTATCTACTGCCTCAGTTTTATAAAGTTTGATATTGGATGTTTCTAACTACGGTCAGCAGCGTTTGCTTGTAGTTGAGTTCCTCTCAGTCACTTGTCTGAAGCTTGAACAATACAATCAACTGTCGTGGACTGATAAACTTTACCCTGGAGAAGCTGAGGACTTGAGCACCTGCAACGTGTACTCTAAAGAAACTGGAGAACCTTGCCTCCTTAAATTAAATGGTCGCAGGACAGAATCAGCTTATGTGGAATCTGATAAACATCCCAACCGTGAAATTTTGGAGGTATGGGATCTAATAATGAGACCAATACTCCAGTCATGTGCATATGGTGAAAGCCAAACAGTTCTACTTGTATTCCTGACTGGCTTTAAGCAGCTTTCAAGTTATCCAGTTTTGCCCTTCAGTCTGACGACCATAAGAGGGGCTGCGGTATAACCTAGTTATGTGCTTACTAATCGTCCAAGTAGCTGGATGTTACTGTTAGCCTGCTTCGAGATCCTCAACATACCTGTTGTCTGTTGGTCCTCTTAGTGTTGTGTAGTGAAAACTGTTGAATACAGTGAGTGTGTAATGCTTCTTAAGCAAGTCAAATGAGGAAATTCGGAAGTGTTTAATTAAGTGCTTTTTGTGTAATTCTTGGTAGTCCTTCCATCTTTGCTTGCACTTAGCTCGGACATGGGATATACTCAATTTAAGGAGTGATGAAGTGAATACCATTCTTTCCCGTATATCATCTTTTGCTCTTTATTTACCGATTAATTTTATTGTCTGCATGGCAGGTGTATCTCACAACATGGGATTCAGAGGTGAATATCGATACATATAGGTAAACTTGTTTTTTTTTATTATTTTCATCTTTATTGACATTGGATACAGATAAACTTGACACCAGAACAAATTTGTTAATAAATAGGCGAAAAGGAAAATATGATATATATCTGATCATTCTTGCCATTCTTACATTTTTGATCTCTCGAATTAGATGTTCATTGGTGGTGCTGGAGTGCTGGACCTTTAAGTAAAATTAGGGAGTACTGAATGTTGATGCTGGAGTGCTGGACCTTCAGTTTCATATCTCATTTTGTGATATGATCTCCGAAAACCTTGGATGTCAGCATATGAAATTGAAGGCTGGTAAAGAGGGCACGTCCATTACAGCCTGGTATTGTCTTGACAAGGCACTGACAATGACCACATTGCTTTCATATCTGGAGGGCTTGCATAATAATTTGAGATGACGACGATGTTTGTGTAACTAATGAATCTATGCATTTCCCTGTTCACCTGTATCAGTATCGACAAATGTGTTTAAATGGCAATCAGATGTGAAGGGAAACTAAAATTAGCCTGGGAGATGCATCAACAAGAGCAGTTCTTTCGGCTCATCGCTTTTAGAACCATGCTTTAGCCTATTATCATTTCTTACATGGATAAATTTGTACAGCTTCTTGCAGTTGCTTTCGAAATATATACTTTCTAAGACCTTGTTCTATTCTCCTACTCCGTATTTCCAATGTTCATATGATATGGTTTCCTTTTCAGGATGGAAGAAATATTTGCCACAGTTGAGGAGGAATTGGGTACAAGCTTCGTAAAAAGACCTTCATCCTGATATACTCCCGTCGTTTCTTTGAATTGCTTTCACATATTCAAATCAAACCCAAAGAAGTCAATGACACGAAGGGCGTATGTTTGTTGGAAGATATGCACTGCCACATTGTCAAAGATCGTCTAACAACGAGAGATGGACTTACATAAGGGGCGTTTTAGGAATATAGATTCCTGTTGTTTAGTTACTCTGTATTTAACTTCTGTTTAGGTGGTTTCTTAGCCCTTACTACTCCTTAGGTTACAGCTTTTTGATAGTTGTCTCACTTTCTCTTCCATAGTGTAAATGAAATTCGATGAAAATTACTCTACAAAGCTTTATAAGATTCTAGTGTTCAATGAGTGGATACTACCATTTTATTTAGTCGTGTAACACGTTTTGGCTTTTAAAATCCGTTGTCCCATTTAAACTGAGCTGAACACTTCATTTTTTTTTGGCACTTCATATTAATACGTTACAAAGGCAAGAAATTGGTAAAGAGTAATGAGATGTAGGAAAATTGACATTCCTGAAAAAAGAAAAAGTGAAAAGAAAAGAATTTTTTATTTTTTGAGAAAACAAAGAAAAATAAAGTGGAAAATGATTAAGACAATACAGTAGAATATTAGAATGAGTGTAGCATAAGCAAAAAAAAAAAAATTTCTATTTTTGCATTTCTGTAAATGGAATAAAATTAATTGTAATAAAGAATTTATAAGAATTGTAGCGTCGTGCTTACGACTCTGTCAAATCCTCTCTCCTCTCTCCCTTTTTCTTTCATCAAGCAAAATCTCATAAAAAAAAACCTCGGAAATAAAAAACATGAATTATTATTTTCCAAATTTAATCACACTCATTAAATTAATTTTTTAGGGTTTAAATTTCGGAAAAAAAAGAAGAAAATTTTAATTCAAAATTACAAGCTTTGAATTCCAACGGTTTTTAATCAAATGGCGGCATCACTGTCGCCAATTCCGAGCATTTTGTTGCCGGAAATCGCCTCTTCGTCTCACTCTTGTTCCTTCCTCTACACTCCTCTTAACTCCGCCTTCCGCCGCCGTCGTCGCCGCCGCTGCACCGCCGCTCCCGCCGTGTTTCTGTCCGTTTCGAGTGTCGGAGATCGTAATCGGAGAAGCCGGTGGAGAGCGAATGCTGCGACGTCGTTGCTTGTTCTAGACGCTCATGTTAATGGACATACTACTACTTCTAATGTCGCCGGCGTCGAAATCCCCGTCACTTGTTATCAGGTAGTATTTATTATTTCAATTATATTTTCGTTTTGTTAGTAATTTTTTTATTATTACTTTTTTATTTATTCACTGTTTGGAGCTGAATTTTATGTTCTCGATTATGATTATGTAAATGTAAATGTTGGTGGAATGTGGACCGAATTCTGCTGTTTTTTGTATTTTGTATTTTGATTATCGATTTATGACAGAATTAATGTGTTTTGTATACAATGTTTGTGCGCTCGTTGATGTGTTATTTGCTTAATTGGAGTTGTTTTTCGGGCGAGTGACGACGAGATTATTGACAATGTAGGTTGTTTGATGGATTTTGTTGTGTGGTTCTTTGAATGCTTAGGGTTGGTTTGGAAAGAGCGTGACGATTGTGGTGTCGTTGATGAGTTAGTATTGGTGTAGGTAGGGGGAGGCTTGGAGGTGGGCAGTGTCAAGAGGTTGAATGGGTAGGAGCGAGTAGTTTGGTATGGACTAGAGATAAGTTATGAAGGAGGTTCATTTGTCGGTCTAAGTTACAATGTATAGGAGCCTAGTGAGTTAGTGATGAGACTGATGACCGATGATTGTCATCTCATACTAGCTATTGGTAGAATATGGTGGTGGTGGTGCCAGTAGTTTTTGGGGGAGGGGCTTAGGGAATTAATCAACTTTTGCTTATGCATGGTATAAAGTAATGGACGGGTGCTGATGTACACTATAACTTATAAGAGTCAAAGTGAGTAGTGCATAAGTTCAATTAAGGACATGAATGACTAGGTTTATTCATCAAGCTAAATCACGAGGTGTGCCAGTTATAAACCGTCTCATTCATTTACTTAAGCAATGTACTTACAATGATTTGTGAAACAGAATGTTGAATCCTGGCAATCGATATTTTTGGGATGAATGGCATTCTTGTGTAGCTTGTTGTGTAATACCACGTTGGTGGCTTGGTGGCTTGGTGCTGTTATTAAGTTTTAGAATAGAGAATCCATGTTCTCGTTGTTTCGCATAGCAACTCTGCAGTGTTTCCTACGGAAACTGTGCTCCTCTGTGTGATCTATAGTCTATTCCTAGGGTTGTTCTGGAAATGACAGATTACTTACTCATAGCCCTGGGATCAGTTCTTACTAGGTAACTTAGTACTACCTAAAAATTTAGGTGATTTACAGTGCATACATCTTGTTGTGTTTGATGAATTCTCAGAGCATGGATGTAGTGTATATCACAAGCCACTCTGTTGTGTTATTCAGTTGTGGACATCCTCCATTTTTCTTTTTGTTTGGGCCTTTATGGTGGGGGCCGTAGGCATGCTTTGTTCTTAGTTAAATCGTTGTGTTGACCAATTATGATTAATTGCTCGGAGACTGATTTTTTCAAAATGTTTCTGTTTTATGGACAGATGCTGAACATATGTTTTACAACTTTCTATGCCTCAGACTATTTTCCCTACAATTTCTATTTTTTTACTATTTTGGTAATCTTCTTGGTCACTAATTATTCTGTGGGGTGCTGGATGGATGTGGCAAATTTGTTATGTTTGCAGATTATCGGTGTTCCTGATAAGGCTGAGAAGGATCAGATAGTGAAGTCTGTGATGGATCTAAAAAATGCTGAGATTGAAGATGGGTACAGTGTGGAGGCTGTTACTTCTCGTAGGGTATAAAGATCCATTTGTAAATAATTTGCACTTACCCATTTATTAGTTTTATGATGTTCTCATTGATTTATCAATACTCAATATCATGGTTATAATTGCAGGATTTGTTGATGGATATTAGAGATAAACTCTTATTTGAACCGGAGTATGCTGGCAATATCAAAGAGAAAATTCCACCAAAATCTACCCTGCGAATTCCGTGGGTTTGGCTACCTGGTGCTCTATGCCTTCTTCAAGAGGTAAGGTTGTGTTTATAACTGCAGACATAAGTAATATACTTCTATCAGTTTTTTTTTTTAACCCCCCATTTGTTCATCCACAAAGTGATCATTATCTTTCAATAGGGATGTTAACTTCAAAAATCGTCACTTAGGGGTGTAGGACTTTTGTCCACTGCTAAGTGTGATATGTTTGCTTTTTAAAAAGGTGGTAGCACATAACTTTTCCTGAAGAATTTAAATAGAAACCTACTACGAGGAGTTTGCTTGGTGGGTTTCTCCCTAATACTTGTATGAAGATTGTTAGCCACTAGCCAGTAGCCAGTCCTTTTCTTGTGTTTGTCCGTGTGAGAAACATAGTTCTGGCGTATCATGACTACTGCTGTTAAGACCTTTGTGATAATGCGGCTTCATCTCTATGTCTGATGATTGAATCAACATTTGCAGGTTGGTGAAGAGAAGCTTGTTCTAGAAATTGGTCGAGCAGCTGTTCAGTACTCTGACGCCAAGCCACATGTTCATGATTTGCTTCTGTCTATGGCCCTTGCAGAGGTAAGATAATCAGGAAAGATGTCAGCAAGTTGCTGCAGTATAGTCTAGCAGCCTTGTTATGTGTCCTTTCTTATTATAGGTGCTTTCTTGAAGTGTGCAATTGCAAAGACCCATTTTGAGAAGAATAAAGTATCTCAAGGATTTGAAGCTCTTGCCCGCGCACAAAGTATTTTGAGGAGCAAAGTTTCCCTTGGAAAATTGGATCTTCTTTTTGAGGCAAGTGATAATCCTCTACACTAACTCACGCATTGAGGCTTCTGCTGTTTTTCTATTTCTCTTTTCTCTTGGAGTTGGTGGTTTGTTTGAATCTGAGAGTGTTATCTGTTGGTGAGAGATTTTGCACTTCTTTTGTTTCAGTATTCTCATTCTATCCTGGCTCCAGTTCTGTGGTTTTTGTATTAGTGGCTCTTGCCATTTCTTCTTCTTCTTCCTTTTTTTTATTTTTTTATTTTGAAAGATAAGAAATGGCTCTTGGTTTTGGTTAAACTTAATACTATATCTTAAGTAGATAAATTATTCACCAACTAGCTATATAAGATCAAGTGAACAACAACAAAACTAGGTTTTAGTCCCAAAAATGCGGGGGGTAGGCTATGATAAACTACCTTTAAGTAACTAACTCTAGAATGGGTAGTAAAAGAGGTAGTCAGAAGTTGAATATTATCTGGGGTTGGCTATGCTAAAACGGCACACGGAGCATTGCTTGATGGGGGTGGAAAATGAGGTCGAAAGAAAGAGATGAGAAAAAGAGGTCGAAATTAACACACTGTAAAAGGGTTCGAGAAAGAAGAGGGTATCAACAAATGGACGAAAAAATAATGAGAGTGATTTTTATTCTGATGACCAGTTATGTACATGTTTGTTTGATTCTCCCTTTGCCAAATGTTTGCTTGGTTTGACTTTAGATGAAAATTAAGGAACTGACACAGACGAGTGCTATGGTCTTATGGACATTTTGACCTTCACTTAGTAGTGTTAATATATGGGATATTGTTAATTAGCTTTGGAACTGTATTGATGTCTCATCTTTACGTTTTATCTCGCCTAGAAATGTATGTGTGTTTCCTTTTCATTATTTAATTGTATTTTGAAAACTGGGTGTGATTATCAAGTATCAACTTTGCAAGTAATTTGGGACTTCACAGAAAGGAAGAACAAGCGATTGTTATGTGATGTGTAGCTATATCTTTTGAGGTTTCCAACTCAAGCAAGCTCTTCCGCATAGATCAGTCTTGGAATTTATCAAAGACACTTCACTGGTCATGGTTTTTGATTCCAGATTTAAAATGATGACTGAATCCTATGTGTAAGGATAAGGATCCCAAAGAAGCCAGTAAGAAAGATAAAGAGTAGCCTAAATAGTAGATAATGATAGTTTTGTCAGGTTTCTGATTGCAACTTGCATTCATTTGGGATCCCGATCTGCTTGCTTTGTACTCTGGACATTTCGTTTTCCCTGATGGTTGGTTTCGACTTGGCTACAGATAGAAGAGTCTTTGGAAGGGCTTGCACCTGCATGCACATTGGAGCTGTTGGCAATGCCTCAGATACCAGAAAATGTTGAGCGTAGACGTAAAGCCATTGCAGCTTTACGGGAGTTACTGGGTCAAGGTCTTGATGTAGAAGCTTCGTGTCAAGTTCAAGATTGGGCATGCTTCTTAAGCCAAGCACTTGGTAGACTCATGGCTATAGAGATTGTTGATTTGATTCCTTGGGACAGTTTAGCATCCATTCGAAAGAATAAGAAATCCCTCGATTCACAAAACCAAAGAGCTGTGGTTGACTTTGATTGCTTCTACACTGCGCTGATGGCCCATATTGCTTATGGCTTCTCAAGTAGGCAGACAGAGTTGGTAATTTCTCTCACTTTCTATTTGACTTGTGATTCTTTTGGGCTCATGGATATCCTTTACTTGTACCTACGTGCATATCTTTATGGATGTTGTCTATTTCATTGAATGTCTACAATGAAAATATCATTCTTTGAACGGAAAAACTTTTGAAATGTCAAACACACATCAGACAATACTCTGAAACCGTCCTCTCTTGCTTCAAGGACAAATTGGGCGCCGCCACCAAGACTAGCATTTTATACAAATTTGGTGGGGGTATTGCAGCCCTGCAGGAGAAAACACGAACGGGGTTCTTTATGGACTAGATAATTTAGGACGAGGGCTTTGGGTCCCTATTCTTTTGATTCGAACACATGACCTAAAAGACTACAAACTGACAGAATTGTCTGAGTCTATTATGGGGGGGGGAGCTGTCTTATTCTATGACCTGCAGCACAAACTATTATTAGATTATTTACGATGTTGGCCTTGTACCTATTTCGGCACTTGTCTCGACAACCTGAAGGTTGACATAAAGGCTAATTGGTTTGCTGATGCGGATGGCCAGCTCAATGTGATTCACTAAATGCCATAGGGACTTTGTAGGTAGGAGAAACTAAGATGCCATGTAACCAGGTCATGATATTCTGTCTCATTTATCTTCCTTTGATATTTACTTTATACTCCATAAGCTCTTTAGAAGTCAGAAACAGTGTATTAACGCGTGCACCTTTGGTTCTGCTTTTCTAGGTTGTCGTAATCCTTTTTGGCCAGTATTTCTCACTGCATGTACACTGTGTTCACGCTTTTAGAAGTCAAAAGCACTTTTTTCCATCACATGTCTTAATCCTCCTTGCTCCTCGCTGATATGATCTTCGCCTGTCAAATTGTTTTTTTGTTTATTCATATACCTCTTTTATGTAGGGTGTGTACTTTTGCTTCTATTGCTTCAAATTTCTGTATTACAAGAAACGGGCAGTCTGTGTGGAGTCAGTAAAAATATTACTGTATAAGAGAATATTCATGCCATTTTTTGGATTATTCATGAAGTGTCTGTTCTTTATATTAACTTTATTCATTTTGCATAGATTAGCAAAGCAAAATTGATGAGCGAGTGTCTGATGGTTTCTGATGGTATGGATTTGAAGCTTGAAGAAGCATTTTGCTTGTTCCTTCTGGGGCAGGTACTTTTTATTTCCTGGAAGACTATAAATGTTCAATATTTCGTTTCTTCCAACATGTGCTCAAAGCGTCTGTATCCAGGGTAGTGAGGCAGAAGCTCTTGAACGGCTTCGAGATATTGAATCAAAAAAGAACTCAGGATCGAGGAGCTCAATCTTGGGGAAGCAAGACAAAGATGTTGCTGCTGCAAATTGCTCACTAGTAAGTCCATTTTTATGTTTAGGCACAATGTCATTGCCAATGATGATCTTACATGACATATTTGCAGCATCTGTGTCACTGTGCGTAATCTCTTTATACAAGTTTGACTGAGCAAGGCTTAAATTTGACTGAACTTGCTAAAATCAAATCTGTGTGAGCTCAGCTTGAAGGTTGTTGAGAATTTGATCCTATTTTTACCACGACTTGCATTGTTTGGGCAGAAGCTTGTGATAAGCTTGAAATGTTATTGTCTGATACTAATTAAATTATTTTTATAACCGAATAAAACTCTTCGATGATACCCATCTTACCATGAACTTGTGATAAGAGCAGGATCGGAGTATGATAAGATATGCCACCCCCAGACTGATTTAACTACCTATAACAGAACTTCAAAGTAATCATGATTGGATCTGCAACCAACATAAAGGGAAACTAGTTCAATATGAAATGTGGCTAGCCTAGCCTCGCTGAGCGAAGCTTACGGGATTGTATACTTCTTGGTTCAGCTTGGGTCTCTTGTCAAGAGTCTGACTGAGTTGAAAATGAAGACTTAACTGGTTGGGTAGGGAAAACGCTTAATTTGTGAGCGTGGCAGTAAGGACCAGGGACGAAATTCTTGTCGAGTGTGAGATACTCACTGTATCCACAATTATATGCTGTTTATACCCCTGTTGCACAACTCTCTATGTGGTTACAACAACAATGTTAAAATAAAATGAAGCTATCCTATGGTTTTATTTCACTTGTGCACTGGTTACTCACAAAGTGTTTCCGCATGTGGTGCTTTGAAAATTTGACACAGCATTTCTAGGGTGAGTAGAGAACACGAGAAAACCATATGTTATTTGGTCAAATGTCATCATTCTCACGTTAAAATATTTTGTAGTACCATACTTTGGTGGGTCAATTTGTACACAATTTTCATTATAGGTCATCTTTAAGCAGCCTCTCTATGTTTCAACATGGGGGTAATTCTTGCGTACTTCCGACCCCGCCAACCTCACCTTAAGCGGTAGCCTTTGAGGCACTGTTGTTATTGTTGTTGCTGTTGGATATGAACTCCCCTTTTTTGGCAGCAAAATTACCCTCACTGTCATTGATTGTTATTGACACTTGGTTTTCCAATTTTACCCTATCCAGGAAAAATGGCTGAAAGATGCTGTGCTGTGCTTGTTTTCAGATACACGAGATTGTCCCACGTCATTGGTAAGGCTTTGATGATG
>JBBYHQ010318611.1:0-16018 GCA_038382645.1 Spergularia azorica | reverse complement strand
CAATTTGGTCGAAATTTCACTATTTTGGCAAGTTTTTTCAAAGTTGTAAAATACACTCTCTAAAGTAGTTTATACATTTTAGGAGTTCCCTTGAGGTATTTGAGTTACCAATTCTACCGTTTGAGAGTCTTTCGATAGCTCTCTATTACGCATTTTGCCTATATTGTATCTTTTGACGATTTCAGGCACTAATAATTAGGAGTTACGTCTAATATTTTGACATACCACATAACCATACAATTAGAAGCTACTTAGAAGATTTGAGCAATTTTCGTTTCCGTGCCGTTTTTGTTCAAAAACCATGGATTATATAGGCTTCAATTTGGTCGAAATTTTACTATTTTGGCTAGTTTTTTGAAAGTTTCAAAATACACTCTCTATAGTAGTGTATACATCTTAGGAGTTACCTTGAGGTATTTGAGTGAACAGTTTTACTGTTTGAGAGTCTTTCGATAACTCTCAATTAGCATTTTGCCTATATTGTATCTTTTGACCATTTGAGGCACTAATAATTGGGATTTACCTCTAATATTTTGAGAGACCACATAACCATACAAATAGAAGCTACTCAGAAAATTTGAGCAATTTACATTTCCGTGTCGTTTTTGGTCAAAAACCGTTGATTATAGGCTTCAATTTGGTCGAAATTTCACTATTTTGGCAAGTTTTTTCAAAGTTGTAAAATACACTCTCTAAAGTAGTTTATAAATCTTAGGAGTTCCCTTGAGGTATTTGAGTTACCAATTCTAACGTTTGAGAGTCTTTAGATAGTTGTCCATTACGCGTTTTGCCTCTATTGTATCTTTTGACGATTTGAGGCACTAATAATAGGGATTTACCTCCAATATTTTGACAGACCACATAACCATACAATTAGAAGCTACTTAGAAGATTTGAGCAATTTTCGTTTCCGTGCCATTTTTGGTCGAAAACAGTGGATTATAGGTTTCAATTTGGTCGAAATTTCACTATTTTGGCAAGTTTTTTCAAAGTTGAAAATACACTCTCTATAGTAGTGTATACGGAGTACATCTTAGGAGTTCCCTTGAGGTATTTGAGTTACCAATTCTACCGTATGAGAGTCTTTCGATAGCTGTCCATTACGCGTTCTCCTTATTTTGTATGTTTTGACCATTTGAGACACTAATAATTGAAATTTACCTCTAATATTTTGAGAGACCACATAACCAGACAATTAGAAGCTACTTAGAACACTTGAGCAATTTTCGTTTCCGTGCCATTTTTGGTCAAAAACCGTGGATTATAGGCTTCAATTTGGTCGAAATTTCACTATTTTGGCAAGTTTTTTGAAATTTGCAAAATACACTCTCTATAGTAGTGCATAAATCTTAGGAGTTCCCTTGAGGTATTTGAGTTACCAATTCTACCGTTTGAGAATCTTTCGATAGCTCTGTGTTACGCATTTTGCCTATATTGTATCTTTTGACGATTTCAGGCACTAATAATTAGGATTTACGTCTAATATTTTGACCGACCACATAACCATACAATTAGAAGGTACTTAGAAGATTTTAGCAATTTTCGTTTCCGTGCCATTTTTGGTCAAAAACCATGGATTCTAGGGCTTCAATTTGGTCGAAATTTCACTATTTTGCCAAGTTTTTTCAAAGTTACAAAATACACTCTCTATAGTAGTGTATACATCTTAGGATTTCCCTTGAGGTATTTGAGTTATCAATTCTACCGTTTGAGAGTCTTTCGATAACTCTCAATTAGCATTTTGCCTATATTGTATATTTGACGATTTGAGGCACTAATAATTGGGATTTACCTCTAATATTTTGAGAGACCACTTAACCAGACAATTAGAAGCTATTTAGAAAATTTTAGCAATTTTCGTTTCCGTGCCATTTTTGGTCAAAAACCGTGGATTATAGGCTTCAATTTGGTCGAAATTTCACTATTTTGGCAAGTTTTTTCAAAGTTGCAAAATACACTCTCTATACTAGTGTATACATCTTAGGAGTTCCCTTGAGGTATTGAGTTACCAATTCTACCGTTTAAGAGTCTTTCGATAGATGTCCATTACGCGTTTTGCCTATATTGTATCTTTTGACGATTTGAGGCACTAATAATTGGGTTTAACCTCTAATATTTTGACGGACCACATAACCATACAAATAGAAGCTACTTAGAAAATTTGAGCATTTTACGTTTCCGTGTCGTTTTTGGTCAAAATTCGTGGATTATAGGCTTCAATTTGGTTGAAATTTCACTATTTTGGCAAGTTTTTTCAGAGTTGCAAAATACACTCTCTATAGTAGTGTATACATCTTAGGAGTTCCCTTGAGGTATTTAAGTGACCGGTTCTACCGCTTGAGAGTCTTTTTGATTATCTTTTAATGATTTGAGGCACTTATAATTGGGATTTACCTCTAATAAATTGACATACCACATAATCATACAATTAGAAGATACTTAGAAGATTTGAGCAATTTTCGTTTCCGTTCCATTTTTGGTAAAAAAACCGTGGATTATAGGCTTCAATTTGGTCGAAATTTCACTATTTTGGCAAGTTTTTTTAAATTTGCAAAATACACTCTCTTTAGTAGTGGATACATCTTAGGAGTTCCCTTGAGGTATTTGAGTTACCAATTCTACCGTTTGAGAGTCTTTCGATAGCTCCCTATTACGCATTATGCCTATATTGTATCTTTTGACGATTTGTGGCACTAATAATTAGGATTTACGTCTAATATTTTGACAGACCACATTACCATATAATTAGAAGGTACTTAGAAGATTTGAGCAATTTCCGTTTCCGTGCCATTTTTGGTCAAAAACCGTGGATTATAGGCTTGAATTTGGTCGAAATGTCACTATTTTTGCAAGTTTTTTCAAAGTTGCAAAATACACTCTCTATAGTAGTGTATACATCTTAGGAGTTCCCTTGAGGTATTTGAGTGACCGGTTCTACAGCTTGAGAGTCTTTTTTATTATCTTTTGATGATTTAAGGCACTAATAATTGGGATTTACCTCTAATATTTTGACAGACCACACAACCATACAATTAGAAGCTACTTAGAAGATTTGAACAATTTTCGTTGTCGTGCCATTTTGGTCAAAAACTGTGGATTATAGACTTCAATTTGGTCGAAATTTCACTATTTTGGCAAGTTTTTCAAAGTTGCAAAATACACTCTCTATAGTAGTGTATACATCTTAGGAGTTCCCTTGAGGTATTTGAGTTACCAATTCTACTGTTTGAGAGTCTTTTGATAGCTGTCCATTACGCGTTTTGCCTATACGGAGTATTGTATCTTTTGACGATTTGAGGCACTAATAATTGGGTTTTTACCTCTAATATTTTGACAGACCACATAACCATACAAATAGAAGCTACTTAGAAAATTTGAGCAATTTACGTTTCCGTGTCGTTTTTGGTCGAAAACCGTGGATTATAGGCTTCAATTTGGTCGAAATTTCACTATTTTGGCAAGTTTTTTCAAAGTTGCAAAATACAATGAACTTTTCGCCTACGTTTTCATTTGAGACTCAGACTTGCTGCTCATACCAGCGATGAGGACAGCCGACTAAGCCACTGAACAGCAGAAAATACACCCTTCCAAAAATGAGAATGTAACTTACATTCGATGTAAATGAAATGTGATTCTACGTTGTTAAAAGAAAGAATAGCTCAAAAACTGACACTTGAAGATTGGTATGGGTAAAAGTTTCACTTACGTGATGAAACATAGATGTGTCACATTTCCGTGACGGAGCCTGTGCAATTATGTAGTGTTTCTGCTCCAGTTTTAGCCATCATATTCCCATTCACAGATCGATGCCCACATATTGAGCCCTTGGTGGAACATATCTCCTAGGTCACGTCAAAGAGTACTCGCGGTTCCAGCCATCAACAATAATGTAGGCAGCCATTGCCAGTCATTTTGCAAGCGCACAACATGTGCAGTCTCCCTATCATATCGGTTACAGCACCAGCCTGAAGATACAGTTTAAGTTTGACATTCGGCCTTCAGCAAGGAATGGTGTTCTAGTTGAGAATTTAAACCAAATTTAAGGGCCGCGTCCATCATCAAAACTACATCCATTCCACAGTGCTTCCTATCTCCAACTCTAAAATTGTGAACAAGTTCTATCAGGTCTATAAGACCACAACCAGGCACTTTCCCGCTCATTCTTTTCTTCATCAGAACCTTCACCTCAGCAGCATCCTCCCATCGACAGGCAGCAGCATAAATATTAAACAGCAGTGCATAGCACATTGCATTGTTCGGCTCTAGTTCAATCAGTGCTTTGCCAATTCTTTCCGCTAGAGATGAATCACCTAGGTATCGGCATGAACTTAACAGATTTGCCCAAACCAAGGATTCTGGTGGCATATCAACAGCAAAAAGGCTCACTTTCCTAACAGTCTCCAATGCTTCTTGCAAGAGTCCATTGCTTGCCAGCAGGTTAGCCATACACCAATAATGTGCAATGTTGGGTTTTACACCAAATTCATTAACCATCTGATGAAAATGAACTCGTCCATCTTCCAAAAGTCCTGCACGAGTACAGGCACATAGAACACCTACATACGTTATTTCATCAGGTAGTACTCGTTCTCGTTGACTAAAGTTCACGCCCTTCTGAGCTTCAGTTTCACTATTTGATTTCGTCCAAAGAACCATGTCTTCAGATAAATGGAGCCCATCCATAGGATTGCCATGAAGGCAATGCCCCAAAATCATTGAATTCCAACAAACTAAATTCTTCTCCACTAGACTATCAAAAATACTACGCGCAACCTCCACTTTCCGACATTTGTTATACATATCAATCAAGGCCGTGCTCATGATCAAATTCAAACTCCACAACCTCCTTATCAGAAACCCATGTACAGAACCTCCCTCTTTAAGCCTAGCAGACCTTCCACAAGCAGCAAGCACATTAACCATAGTCGTGTCGTTCCCCAACAATTCCGTCCTCACCATCTCCCTAAACAGCTTCAACACACAACCCGGGTTTTTCCCTTCCAAATAACCCGACATCAACACATTCCAAGAAACCACATTTCTCTCAGGCATTCCATCAAACATCTTGTGTGCTCTCCTCAAATCACCCATTTTCACAAACCCATCAAGAATCGAGTTCCGCGACACCGAATCTCTCACAGGCATTTCCTCAAACACCTTCAATGCAACCTCAATCAACCCAAAACAACCATACATGTGAATCAAAGAATTCTCAATCTGCAAAACCCCATCAAACCCATACTTAAAAACTTGTCCATGACACTTCTCCCCAATCTTAACATCCCCAAATTTCGAACAACAACTAATCAATGGCGGAAAAGTGTACGAATTGGGGAAAATCACACCAGATTTCAACACCTCAAAGTAAAAATTAACACCTTCATTAGACACAAAACTTAAAGAATACGCCTTAATCACAGTATTAACACAAACAACATCTGGGTAATCAATACTACGAAAAACCCACAAAGTATAACGCAAATCTTCAACTCTAGATGATAATCTGAGTAACTTACTGCAGAAGAAAGCGTTTTTTACACGACCGGAAGTGATTAGATGGGCATGGATTTGATAAAGGTGGGATCTTTTTAGACATTGATGATTCAAATAGCTTGAAACTTGTTGAACAAGCGACAGATTGTTGTTACTGTCGTTAGCGTAATGCCTAAGATTTTGGGGGAAATGAGGAGAAAAATAAGGGTTTTTGAGACAAGAAATGCATCGAATTAACACTCTTGCCATTCATCTGAAATTGGGTTCCGCCATTAACACACTTTCATGTTATTTTCTCTCTCCTCTGAATAAAATGAAGTGCAAATAAGGAAAGTCAGCAAAGTTTCTTGATTTTCCAATTGACTAATACGACGTCGTATTGTGTAAAATAGAGGTGAAACGACGTCGTAAAGAGGGGAAATAAATAAAAATTGGGGACAAAAAATTGAATTAATTTGATTGGAAAAAGAAAGGGGAGAAATTAAAAAATGGTGAGAGTGAGTAGAAGTTTAATGAAGAGTGTAGGAGAAGGAATTAACAAAACTCTTTCTGAAATTCTGGTTTGCCCATTAACCAAACAGCCCCTTAGGTTTGATTCTATTTTTTTTCCCCTTTTTTTTCATTCATATATTATGCTCAAGTTTAATTAATTTTTGTTATAAATTTGTTTCTCAAGGAAAATGATTAAATAATTGTGTTTTTGTGTAGGTACTGTGAGAAGACAGACTCATTGATCAGTCATCAGATTGGTGTATCTTTTCCGGTAAGATTTCAATCATTTTTGGACTTTCTTTTGGTTAATGCTACATATCTGGTGCTGGGGTTTTTTTGTGGGGTTTGGAAATTTTGCCTTTGGTGTAATTTAGAAGCTCATTTTTAGTTTGGTAAATATAGGAAACAACGTATAACGTAACGGGTAGTCGCTTTTGCTTAGGGGTAAAGTTGCGAACATTTGAGCTTTATGTCGAATGTTGTGATATTCAGGCAAACCTGAAGGTGAAGTTTGATTCTAGTTTGGGATTGCAGTGTGGTTAGGTTAGTAGAGTAGAGTACAGTACAAGACTCCCAAAACCCCAGGAAACATCTCACTGTTGAGTCAGGATTTTTGCAAGTCAGTATGAATTATAGTGTGGATTTTTGGCAAGACAGTAACTCAGCGAGGTTTACGATTTTAGCACAAAATGAAAAGATGCTCATTTTTTACTTGCCTTTTGATTGGTGACTGCCACCGTGAATTGCTGTGGTGGTTAACTTATAGAATGTGTATTGAGCAATTGTGCAAGCTTGTTGCTTGATTTGCTACTCAGCTGGTGGAGAACTTTCATTAGGTAGACGATGAAAGCATGTACAAGATTCTTGGTTGGGTTTTCTTTGGTGACAATCATGTTGTTTATGCAAGCCTAGGATAGGGCTCCCTACCAAACTTGAAGTCATTGAAGATTTAGGTACTCATTTTGACATGAAATTGCCTGTAAAGCACGATCATAACTTTAATACGAGTTCCTCTTCAAAAATAAAAAATAACTCTAATACGAGTATCTGATTTGAATGCTCCCGAGCACCAAACACATAAAGTATCCTTGATAAGAGCCCACCCTTTGTGAACCACACAGTCAGGCCAGGAATATAACCTTCGTAGAGTAGTCCCTCCTAGGGAGAGACGTAAGCCCTTCCTGTAAGGCTTGTAGCATTTATCCTCTTCAGAAGCTGGCTCTTAATACTGGGTGAGTTAGATGATTTGACATAGCTCCATAGCTACATTTTTTCTTAGAGGGGATGCATAGCTACAAAATTGAATGCTTGAATTTGGGTGAAATATGGAAGTTGTCATATCTTAGCTGAACTTGTGCTCCTACCAGGTATCTATAACCCGGTATCTTATCTCAGGCTGTGATTGCGAGCTGCTGCATTTTCAATGTAACCAAAGACCTAGGTGAAATTTTGCAGGAGAAGATACCCAATAGTCTTTTACTCCCCATCTAACTTCTGCATACTCCCAGCAAATACCCTTTTAGACGCCCCAAATCAGGCCAAACCATCCCGTCCTGAATAGAGCGAGAATGCAGTAAGCTTTTAGTTGGCTGACGAGAGTCACGAGACCTACTTTTCCATGTGCTGGAAATGGACAAAGAAAATAAATATTTTGATCTGGGTGTACATAGCTAGTAGAGAGGAGTTATGGAAGCTGCAAATCAGACCTGCCAACTACTCCTGCTACAAGGCGAAATATGGTTAAGGGTTACCTAGTCTGTTATTAGCTGATCATATTTGGGATTTTTGGGAATCTTCGTGTCATGTCTTGGCATATCATCGGATCAATATAATAAGATATTGCTGCAAGCTTTGCATCTCCTTCTCTCTGGCAACACTGATCTATTGTTCCTATTTCGATATGATTACTGAACTTCGTGTTGTTAATATGGAGGAGGCATAAGTTTTAACAGCTGAAGATCTGAACCTCAGTACACTTAACTCTGTGGTCCCAGAACATAGGATGTAAGACAATCCCATGACATCCCTTAAGCCCCATGTCCTCATCAGTGAACCTTCATAACTACCTCGAGTTAGTCATCACTCATCACATTACAATGCAAGATCTTAGAGGTTAAAGACTTAAAATAGCTCACTGGTTGAAGACCTTACTGTTGCATTGAACTATAAACTCCAATGATTCTGCCAGAAGTCACAGGTTGCGCCTGATGGCGTTCCTTGCCTGTTAGTTTCACTTTTTCACTGGACCGTTTACAAGTGTCTGCTTGCCATTACTATAACCCAACCCCCTCCCCTCTTATCGGAATGCAAGCCTGGAGGTGGCAATGATGCTTTACCACAGTTTTCACTTGCGTATCCTAGCACACGACACAAGTTTTTCACCTACAATCAGCATTGTCCTTGAGTTTGATATATGTTTGCTCTGTGTCTACTGCAGATAATTGATGGAATACCTCGCTTAGTTCCCAAAGACGGCAAGATACTTGAAGATGGTGATTCATCAAGCTCTGACACTTCCGCCCAATCTTCTGTCACAAAGGAGACGACAGAATGACAGAAAACAGACATTCTAGGACTATTTTCCTACTGTAATCGCGTCAAGCTTTCACTCGTGTTTTAACACTCCTATGTAATTCAACATTGCTCAAATTCGGCATAGCATTAGGATCTTTACAGCTGCAAGCATCTTGTGTACAATCAGTCCCTCTTCTTTTAACACTGAACATAAATATAATAATGCAAAATGATTTACATACATTTGCAGGGTAAATTTGTATAATCTTTACTGCTCACATTGTTGCAATTTTTATCTACAGAATGCAGGATAACTTATTGTATTATCTGCTCATCACATTTCTATCCAGATGTTGCAGAATTTGTCATCACTCTTGAATCACAAATTCACAATAGCTTTTTGTATACGCAAGTTAGGTTCTACCCTGAAGAGATGGCTAACATCACTCTGTCTTCGCCTTACATTTTCGCTTATCATTAGAAATAACCAAATATTAGCATTTTCAACAATGCAATCCCACTACTTCAACATTTTTATTCAAAAAAAAAAAAAAAAAAAAAAAAAGGAAAAAACTTTTGGGAATGTGTCATAATAAATGCTGAAATTGAATTCATAAGCATTATGAAGAGAATGATTGGAGAGTTGCTAATTCTTATCCTTATCCTTTTTTTTTTTTTTTTGGTACATAGGAGCATGCTGCGGGGGTGGGGATATGAGGATTTGAACCCGGGACAACCCCCAGGCAGGTTGACTTCTTATCCTTATCCATTTAATAGTGGGTTTTGTGCTATTTTTGTGAATTGGTACACTTAAATTTAGGCAAAAGTATCACAAACAAAACCTGGCAATGTACATTGTGACACATAATTTTGACTCGGTTTATCTTTATCAACAATTTTAATTTCTATACACTGGAATAAATACTCCTATATTATTTCCCAAACACTTTTCAATAATTTGATCACCATTTTCAGCCTTCAATCATCTCTTCAAGTTTTAAGAGTGACGCTCAAAATCAATAGTACTTGCTTCTTTCATCCATTTCCACCAGGTATGATTGTTAACTCTCTTTTTCGATACGCAACAAAACTAATCATGCATGTACTAGTTTTATTTACGTAGAGAGTTTTTTCTCTGCGAGCTAGATGTACGCAACTTTATCTATTCTAGCTTTTATAGTGTGTTATCGACTATTGTAGATTGTGAACAAGCAAGTGTATGAAACAAGTCAGAGCTTCTCTCACAGATTTTTAAGAGAGAATTGAAAAGGTGGCAGAGAAATATAAAGGGCTCAAAGATAACATATTAAGAAGAAAAAGATAAAAAATAAAAAGGTTCCGATGCCGGGAATCGAACCCGGGTCTCCTGGGTGAAAGCCAGATATCCTAACCGCTGGACGACATCGGATCAATTTGAATATTTAGGAAGCAAATTGTATATTACCTAAATATATTATAATCCCTGATTCCCTGACTTTGGATAACACCACCTAACAAACTTGTCATATTAATATAATTACTTTGATTTAGTATTTTTTTTTTTTTCATTATTTTTTGTGGTTGTTGTTTTAGGTTGATAATCAGTTAAGTTGGATTTGAGATATATTCCGTAACCTCAAAGATGTCATATTCATGTCAACGGATCATTAAATATCGTAACTGAAACGTTTATATTGATGCTTCCTAATAAATAGAGTGCGGGGGAATATATATCTAGTTAACGACTATCAAGTATACAAGTTGTAGAATTGCTCAAGCGTTGAGGCTAAATTAATTAGGTTGGTCATGAGCCAACCAATATGAAAACCGGAAACTCTTGTTTCAATCGGGATAAGATGGAATCATACGTGCATGACAAAATTATTGAAATTATAGTATATAGGATTATAGAAATCAAAGTGATCTGTTGCTAACAACCAAATTATTGAGCTCTACCATATAGTCTTACATTTCATTTCAAAGCTAATCAAATTGTTGGTGGTGCTTAATTAGAGTACAAATAAAAGAGGGTGGAACAGTGAAAGAATAGACTTAGTTTAGGTGCAACCAATATGTGCTTCATTGACACTCCAACCTTTATAAAGCCTTCCAATCCACGCAACAAAGACTGACCAAGTAAGCATGCACTTCACATAAAAGTTTATATGTTTCAAGAAACAAAGAATATACTCTATTTTACTACTACTAGTAGTATTAGTGTTATTACTATTGTCTTAAACTCGCACTAAACCATATAGCTAGTCATGCAGAACATGTTATGGCCGATCTTCAATTTCATCGGCTTGAGAAGCCTGAAGGAAGTGAAGAAGCTTCAAGGAGAAGCAAACGAAGGCGAGGCCGAGAAGGGATGTAATTCAGAGCATGAAGTGTGTTGTGTGTGCTTGTCAAGGCTAAATAAGGGAGGAGAAGACGTTAAGGTTCTACCTTGCCTACACCATTTCCACTCAAAATGTGTCGAACGTTGGTTTGATGCGCCACGAAAAACATGTCCGGTGTGCCGGTTTTTGGTAGAAGAAGATGTGAAGATTTGTAGGGAACAAGAAGAGTTTACAGAGGAGATGGTAATTTGGTATTCTTCTTCTTTCCATGTAGCTGGTTTCTTACCTTTTTAATTAGGATAGTTACATTTTATGTACCTAAAAAAGGTACATTTTCTTACGATTCTTTTAAACTTTTCCAAAGGATAGTACTCCGAGGTCAATCCAAAAATTTCTCAACAAGCGTAATTGCGCATTGAATCTCTCATCTGAGTTGATTTCACTAATTGGCAAAACGTACTCCGATTCAAAAAGACATGGCACCTCAAAACTGCAAAAAAAAAAAAAAAAAAACAGAAAAATCTCTTTAAATCGGAGTAGTACTCCGTAGTACTTAGCTACCAGTCTCGCATGGCATGTTTTCTATGTAAATATACTCCGTTAGAGAAAAAAAAAAAAAGAATAAGGTTCTACCGATACTTGAACTCGGGTTACTGGATTCAGAGTCCAATGTCCTAACCGCTAGACCATAGAACCACTTTTGTGTTCAATGTTGTGACCACAAAGTATATATTTAAAATCAACGCGAAAATATAAAAAAGTTCCGATGCCGGGAATCGAACCCGGGTCTCCTGGGTGAAAGCCAGATATCCTAACCGCTGGACGACATCGGAATACTTGATGTTTTGCGTACATTCTATTATATAGTAACAAGCAAAACAAATAAATACATAACCCGGTCCAATGTGGTAAGTGGGCCACTAAGGATGGGCTATGGGCCTGTAGTACTCCCTTGTCCATCATATTAGGTTTTGCGTTCTTCCGAATTTTGGAATTTTGTGGGATAGTATGGAAGTTGGAACCCTCAAATCTCAATCCCCCATCTTAAAGAAAATCGGTAAAACGTAAGCCTAACGTGACAACTTGCGAGTTGCGAGACTCGGTTTTGGAAAAGAACGGTAACAGATTCAAATGCTCGTATTATGAGTTGAGAGTGAGAATTAAGGGAGCTTTATTACGGAGTACATTGTTAGTTGTAGACTTGTAGTTCAAAAGTGGAGAACCTTCATTTCTCACTAGTGCAACTTAGTTCCATAAATCATGATAATTGTAATGTTTTCCCTTCAAAACTAGGAAAAAGTGTCCGTTTACAGTTTATCATCATCATTAGAAAGTTAAGAATCTCTTGAATAAAAAAGGAGTCGATCAATGTCTATGTCATCACATCTACGACGAGTCAATAAAGGATACTCGTATTTGATTTCAACATCGTTGAACCTGATTATATAATTTGTGTTAGGGAAGAGTATCAAACAAGATTGGAAATTAGGACACAACACAAAAAATTGGATCATCACGAATTCGTGATTCATGATAAGAGAAAGATGGACCATCAAGTATGCCACTTTTGAATAATATCATACCACATTTATAGCCATAGCAAAAGCATCTGGTTGCCCCCACTTCCTTTGTAGTCTTGGTTTTTGCCTTCTAAAAGAACAAGTTAACCGAGTACATTTGAGAATCATAAATTTGCCTAAAAAAATAAATGGGACTACAGATTTATCAAATACGGAGTAAGTAAAAACATGAATGTTTCCTCGTGAAAATATCAAATGTGATGAGACTAGTTCAGTCAAAGTTCTCGCCAAAAAAAAAAAAAAAAAAAAAAAAATCAGTCAAAGTTAATTTCTTGTCGTATTCTCGTAATGATCTAATGGACCCACCATTAGTTTAACCGTCGATATGAACCTCCACTAAAACTCGTGCATTCACTATATTCTATTAATAGACATTGTTGTACGGAGTAATAGACATAAAGAGCACATAGTGAATTCGTGATAGTCACTCTTAATAGTCTAGTGTAACAATTATCGCTAGAGAAGAACAAGAGAAGATGACCCAATAAAAGGTTTGTGTCCAAAAGCATTTTGCAATTTTGGCCATTTTCACTACGTACTTCTTCCTAGCAATTATCCTACACACTAATTTCTTACCAAATTACCAACCTACCAATACCATTACAACATCAGCAAACACAAATTCTCCCATCATATTCAGGGTGGGGGTCATTCTCTCTCTCGGACGGACTCGGTCACGGTCTCGACCACGATCGATCCTTCAAAATGGAGCCGTCGATGTTCGATAGAGGCCGTGCTTTTTCGGAAGTTGTGTAGACGGAGCTTCAAGTAGCTACATATAAAACATACATACACAAAAGTCAATAAGCCATGAGCATTTGAAGGTTGTAACTTGTAAGATACACTAATAACATTGTAACCACTCAACTAAAAAAGAATAAATGAAAGAGAGCCAGAACCAATTTTACAAAAATAGGGATATTGAATATAAAGACCTCGAGTAGTACAACTCCTAGTCAAGTCGAGCCTAAACTAAGCTAAAGCTCGAACAATTAAGAACTAGACCCGACCCGACTCGACTCTAAAATCGCATGTCATTACTGTCATGTGTATTATGATGACATAAAGCCTTTTCTGATGTTAATTCTAAAGGGAAAGACCATAGCACACAAAGAAACAAATAGTAAATTGAGAAAAATACAAATAATTGACGGTCCAAAGATCGAAAAATACAGCAAAACAGTCAAAATAGTAATAAGAAGAACACGTGCATCAATTAAATAGGTAAAGAATTTTATTTGGTAATGTTTTTTTACCTGTTGCTGTTGTTTCCTCAGCCTGGCATTTTCTTCTGCCAAATGTGCTACTTCTAGCTCTAGTTCCGTTATATAAGCCTGTTCGTTCATCAAACCAACATAATTACAACACCAAAAAATTGAAACACTACATACGCCAATATAATGAAAACAAAAAACCACAACTCATTAATGAGACGCAAAAATCGGCAAATAAACGAAAATTAGTAATATCTCTAGGTTGAAGTGACATACATCGAGTTATGTAAAATGCAACGAGACTCTTAGTGTAATGTCGATATGAAATTCTATACCAAAATTAAAACACATGTTATGTTTGTGGCATGACTCACATCGGTCAAATTGTCACATTGTTTCCAAAACCTCATATCCTGTTAATAAGGGCAGTCCACGCAACTCGTACAATTCATGATTAAAATTATTAAAGTTACGGGTGTCAAAATAGTCGCAACTGACGAAATAATCAACGTATGTAGCTCCACATGCATTACTCCATCCTAGTACGATATACGATATAACGATAGTAACGTATAAATCATGGATAAAAGAATAAGAATATGTAAATGTGGTATAGTATAAAATGATAATAACGGATCAAGAACCTCTGGAGTTATTTTTACTAGAGTTACTTGGGAGTTTATTTGAAATGAAAAAATATATTTATAAATACTTTTTTTTAAATAAGAAAAAACCCTACATGCTACAGTGATGTTTCCATTGTAAGTAAACTCTAGGGAACTCCAGGAAAAATAACTTCAGAAGATCCAGATCCAATAATAACAATAATAATGCTGTAGTAAGTAAAAATGACCTGTTTTCTGGCCCTAGAACGAGCAGCAGATTCCCTATTCTTGACCATACGTTTATTCCGACGGTCCACCGTAACATTCTCGTCGGGGTAAACAATCTCCGGCGGTGATCTTTTCCTAGCCGCCGCAACGCCACCGTGTCCGACACCGAAAGAAGTTAACACAGAAGCAGAAGCAAGTGCATCAAACGTACCAAAAGCAGAGTAATTCTGATGTTGCATTTGTTGTTGGTAGTTGTTTTGTGGGTCGTAAAGTTGCGTAAACTCGTTGGTCAACTTTAGTGCTGTTGTTGGTCCGTGTTGCGCAACTTGGTTGTGTTTTTGTTGTTGTTGTTGTTGTTGATGATGGTAGTTTGGAGTAGAATGAACGGCTGAGATTGATGGGTTATTATTGTTATTATTATTATTATTATTATTATTATTATTATTATTATTATTGTTATTATTACAGTTAAGAAAGTCTTGGAGAATCATGCCTCGAAGATTAGTGGTAGGAGTAGGGTGATGAATAATGTGATTAGTGGTGTTAATGAAGTGATTAGTGTGTTGAAGTGGGGTGTTAGGGAGTGAAGTTACTGAAATGTCCCTCCAAACTTCTTCCATTGTTTTGGTGTTGTTAGGAAGGTGGGAAAATGGAGATGAAGATGAAGACGACGACGACGAAGATGTAGAGATTATTGGTGAGTCATTTGAGGTTGAAGATTGAAACATTTGAATGTTTATAATTAACTTTTATTAAGAAATTATAGTAAAGAGAATTTTTTTTGGTTTGGGTTTTATATTTTTTTGGTAGAAATGAAGTTTACAAATGAGTAAATACTGAAAAGTGATGTTTGAGCAGAATAATGGAGTGAAGTTTGAAGGAGAAACAGAATCAGAAGTGTGATAAAAAAGCAAAGAGTGGGGGTTGGCCTATATGTACTATTCCATTTTTGTCATTTTGTATGGACTTCCATTTTTAGGTCATGTGACCCAAATGTGAGGACTTGGGTAGGGAACTAGAGAGGGGATGTGTGGAACTTTATAGCTACGGAGTACTCCCTCCGTCCCCCTTTAAATACCCGGCTCTATTTTTTATATGGATTAAGGTGGTGTGATTTGTTTATTATTGTTTGAGGTAATGGGTGGTTTATTTATTATTGCTGAAGATAATTGGTGGTTTGTTTATTATTTTTGGAGATAATGAGTGGTTTGTTTATTATTTTTGAAGATAATGGGAGGTTTGTTTATTATTTTTGGAGATAGTGGAGGGTTGATGTGTGGTGAAAACTTACCCCATTTAGTAAGTTTTGAAATGAGATGTTTAAAGGTAGACACCCAAAAAAGGAAAGCGGGGTGTTTAAGGGAGACGGAGGGAGTACTTGGTTAGTAACAAGGAGGATCATCAATAGGTAGGTTTAGAGGTGGCCATTTGCCACTAGAAGCCCGGGCCCGCCCTGACCCGGCCCTGGTCAAGCCCTGGTCAAGGCACGGCCCGGCACAGGCACTGGAAAGCCCGTCTAAACCCGGGCTAGTGCTAGTGCTCGGTTTTTCAGGCACTAGCCCGGTCAAAGCCCT
>JBBYHQ010318590.1:0-16020 GCA_038382645.1 Spergularia azorica | reverse complement strand
CAAGTTTCTTGTTGGCCAACAGAGTTAAGAGTGCAGTATATGTGCTAAGACTAGGTCTTAAACCAGCATTTGTCATACAATTATATAGCTTCATGGCAGGGTCTACTTGCCCAGAGGCAGCATGCATTTCCAATAGACAAGAGTAAGTAGAAGGCGTAGGCAGGAACCCTGCTGTTTCCATATCCTGGAAAACAGACATTGCAATCTCAAGCTTCCCCGATTTAGCATGAGATTCAACCACCATAGTGTAAAGTCCATAATTTGGTCTAAAACCAGCTTTTCGCATTTCATCCCAAAGCCCAAGTGCGGCTTCTAACTTCCCAGCCTTGACATAAGACTCTACTAGCGAAACAAACATACTTGCAGATGGCCTGTATCCAAGACCCCGCATTTCCATGTACAACTTCATAGACATATCAAGCCTTCCAGCTTTCCCCATCAAATCAACCAATGTCGAAAATGTAGAAAAGCTAGGACGAAAAGTCCTCTCTTTCATCTCCTGAAAAAGTTTCAGAGCGCCATCAAGACGACCAGACCTAGCCAAGCTAGGTATCATCAACTCGTAAGTAGCACAATCTAATGAACATCCTGAACCTACCATACTCTCATACACTTCCACAGCTTTATAAGGCAACCCTTTATTCAAAAACAAGGTTATGAGACTATTATAAGTTTGAGTGTCGACCTTACAACCGGCTTCCTGAACCTTCTTAAAGCAACAATACGACACCTCTAACTTCTCTGCCTTAGCTAGATACTGAATAACTTGATTATAAGCACTAAAAGTAGACACCTCATTATCAACAGAATCACGTATCATCTCATCAAAAAGTGATTGCAACTTATCAAAATCCCTACTTTTATTTAAACAATTTAACAATAACGTGTAACATTCATCATTTGGCACATACCAAGGCTGCCTCTTTGCCCACTGGAACAAACTGGTCGAGGTTTCGCCATCACCAATAATCTTGATTGCCTGTAACAAATGAGTCATATTAGGTACAAACTGAAGTTTATCCAACTGATTCTCCATTTCAGGGCCCCATTTCCACCTCTTCACAATCTCCACAATCTTGGCCACTGCAGAAGCATTCAAAAATGGCTTCTTTATCCCACCAGCCATAACATGGTCATCGACACCGGGTTCGACCGAGCGCACGCCTTTACCGGAGTAAATAACAGTGCCCTTCTCATCCAGATACTCTATCTCCTCAGTCCATTCACTGCAATTGGGTTTATCAGTGCAGTACCTCCTCACAAAATTGGGGGTTTTACCTAAGCTGCAGTTTTGAAAAATGGGGGTTGAACCCACATAAATTGGCACATTTTTGAACAATTTCCCATGACCAATATCGGCATTATTGCATGAATTCCGGCTCTGCCCGACGAAAGCTGCTACAAAACTAGGATTTTTGCGGAGGAGAGAGAGGTGACTCCTGCACAAATTTCTACAGTGAAGCATGGAATATATGGACGATTTATATCTACTGGAGTATGAGAGTGTGAAGAAGAAGAAACAAGTTTTACTGAGGTTTTCAAAGATCTTACGAAAGGGGAAATGATTGAGACTGTGTTAAACCCTAAACCCCCAGTGTTCCACTCTTTCTCTCTCTCCCTAGCTGTCCGTCTCCTGTATCTTTTACTTTTCTTAACACAAAATAGCAACAAGGAAATTCAGGTCCGATTTCTTGTGGTGGGACTGAAGAAATCCGACCGAGAGCGCCTGAATTAATTCGGGTGGAGTTGAGACGGATAGAGTCATATTGGGGACAGGTCTCATTGGGTCAACTGAGCTTTAGGGTTAGGTAGTTTTTCATTTAGGTCTATACGGGTCGGTTTCTGTTGGCGCAAATTTTTGGATGAGTTTGGTCGGTTTTTTATTAGACGATATAGCAACCCAAAAAAACTCATTTCGTGCGAGATTGGATAAGTGGGGATAGGAAACCTGAAACCATATCAAAACATCTAAAAGCTGGGTAACACACTACGAGATCCTCCTTTTGTTTTTTTTTTTTTTGTTTTTTTTTTGGAAATAGCACTACGAGACCCTACTAGTGAGGTCACACACAAACCTACAAGTCGAGGTAATGAGCAAAAAATCTAACCCCTACCTCTTGTGAGATACGTTGATACGGGCTACCTACAACTAATCTAAAACAAAATAATGCCTAAATAATTTAAATCACAATGGGACAGAAGTCTGAAAAACAACGGCATTACTTTTAGCTAAGAAGCCTATGTCTCGTGGAGCTAATTCGACATTTCGACCGTACTCGAATACACGAAATAAACTAGCTAGCTAGTGAAGTCCTTTTAACAATTGCCATAATGCCAAAAAGAAAACAAAACACGATTTTGAGTAGGGTACAAGCAAGATACAAGAGACATAGAGGCATAACCTCATAACCTCGCAACTTTTTCCCCATTTTTCATAGTATCAAGCTAAGCATATATGCCAACACACAACCAGGCCAGTAGTACAATAACCAAAACTTTGCCAAATTTATATAATAGAGAAGCAACTGAATTGATAAACACATACACTTAAAAATAGTAGACTGATCTATGAATAGAATTTCTTGATGAACACATAAACAGTAGTCGGCTAAGGAATCATACCCTTTAATGACAAAACTAACTTGAGAGTGTTAAGTATATATCTTTTTTATATAATCTTCATGAATCATGTTGTTGCTACTCTTACTTATTCGCCCAAATTGTATAAACTCAGTGAGGAGTAGTCTTTTGATCAGATAACGAAGAAGACATGGAAACAAGCAGAATAGGGAGTGTTTGGAACAGGATCATGGAAACTCTGTATTTCTTTGTCGCGGTGGGCGTCTTGCTCACGCATTGCGGTACGTCTATTGACGCCTATGATATGTCTATCAACTATTTTGTGCAAATTTTATTATGTCCCGCTCTATGTATCACTTGAACGGTACAATTCGCTAACTTATCTCTTTCCAAAACAGATGCAAGGCCAACGCTCCTCGCCAAAGACATATCAATTTCACAGAATGTCAAGCACTTGAAGATACTAGACGTAGCAAAAAGCTTAAATATGCTTATGGATGTATCAGTGAAAGATTCAGAATTACAACCTTATGTAAGCTCCCCACTAACATTACCACCTTATGATTCACTAGCTCCGATGTCTTTACCCGACAACAATAATTCTCCTCCATATTGTGTATATCCACCACCTAGTTCACAATCCTCGTCACCCATTGTACCCGGACCAATCGGGTACACCCCAACGCCTACTTCAAGCAAACCTCCAGGCTTTGATGGGTTAACTCCTACCCCACCCGATATTCTTCAGAGCCCACCAGATGTTTCCGGCTCACCTTACATATTCCTTGGACCTCCCGAGTCTACTCCTAGCCCATTTACGCCTTTTCCGACCCCGCCTAATTATGAACCAAGCCCACCAAGCGGAAACGAACCAAGCCCACCAAGCGGGAGCGAACCAGGACCACCAGAATTTGTACCGTCTCCTATTGACATCGAACCAAGCCCACCGGTGTTTGAGCCACCAGTAGTATACCCACCATCGGGCAGGACACCGCCTTCTACGGGTGGTCATGGGGCTGGTGTTTGGTGTGTGGCTAAACCTTCAGTGCCTGACCCAATTATTCAAGAAGCCATGAACTATGCTTGTGGATCAGGGGCTGACTGTGATCCACTGCAACCAAATGGACAATGTTTTCACCCAAACACACTTTTGGCTCATGCATCTTACGCGTTCAACAGTTATTGGCAACGTACTAAAGTAGCTGGTGGAACTTGCTCGTTTGGAGGCACAGCCATCCTCGTAACCGTTGATCCAAGTAAGCTATTTTTTTTTTTTTTTGTATACGCGACGAATTGAAGAAACAACAAAATTAACTAATAAAGAGTATATCTGTAATTCTGTTTCACTGTATATGTGATAACTTCTCCAGTAAGTTCGAACTTATAACTTTGTACGTAGTTTCTTTTAAAGAACCCTTATGCTGTAAGGATCGATCATACTCTAGCCTTGGCGAGGTTACTGAGAGTCTGAGAGTATATATATTGTCAATATTGACATAATTGGCCATCAATTCGTTAAGGACATGCAAAGTATACGTGCATAGTTGCATGTCATATACTTGCATAATGTAATAACATTTGCCCTGGCCTTAGCTTCATGCCCAATTGTCTGTCCACTAATAGATAATTTTGTGCATGTTTGCAGGTTCGCAAGAGTGCCGTTTTGTAAGCTCTTAGTTATCAATAAATTAAGGAAGCGCAAGGCAGGATAAATTTGGGACCGTAAATGATCATCATTATCTTCCTCAAGAAAGAAAAAGATCGAGTGATTCAGCACACCGATCAAAATATATAGAACTAGGACGATATATTCAAATTGTGCCTTTTGCATGTATGTATTGATCTTTAAAAGACAAAAGTTTTGTATTTGATGGTAAAGTATTCATCATATGTCATTATTTCAATATTTTATTAAAGGTAGTGACGTACTAGTTTTAACTTACTGCAAATAAGCTCGGTTACATCAATATCATTTTCTCACTACGATATTCCAATAAGAGTTTTTTGCCAAACACCACCTTTTAAGTTAAAAAAACTCAAACAACATCTTTCAAGACTCTTACTTTTGGCAGACACCACCGAAAAAAAAATGCAGCCACAATTTCTCTTGGACTCCGGCGTTGACTCACCCTATCTTTTATTCTTTCTTCTTTTGAGCCCGATATTCCCCCTTCCCGTTCATTCTTTCACTCTTCTTCGTCCTTAATTTCTCTCTACTCAACCATTGCTTGGATTTCTTGATTTATTCTATCATCCTCACTCGCATATGTTCTCTCTTCATTTGACTAGATAAAGTTTTAACGACTTTGATTTGACTTTTTGCGTGTGTTGGGACATGATTGGATAACAAAGAGATACAGTTCATTCACTAATTGATAAAAAGAAGAGAATTGAAGAGTACATAATAATTGTGCTATTATTGTTAGATGAAGTTGATGAATTGAAGGTGAAATTGAGTCAAATTGCAGTTTGAAAATTGGGAAAGGGGAAAAATGGTGTTGTTCGTACCTTTGACGATAATTATGGTGCACATGTTGCTTACAATTGTCGAATCTAAACCTCCATTAGAGGTGAGAAGAGAGATAAGGATAGATTCTTGATATGATAGATTCTTCGGGAAGGAAATATCGAGCTTAAGAGAAGAGAAAAAAGCAACGGTAAAGAAGCGGAGAGTGGGTCAACACCGGAGTCAAGAAAAAGCTGAAATTTTTTTTCGTTGGTGTTTGTCAAAGGAAAAGGTCTTATTAAAAGGTGGTGTTTGGAATTTTTAAACTTAAAAGGTAATGTTTGTTAAAATTGGAAACTTAAAAGGTGGTCTTTGGGAAAAAAAAAAAAAAAAAACCCTTCCAATAATAACTTAAATTAACCTCTCTACCTCAACAATTAGTTCATAGAGATAGGAAGTTCTGAATTTTGATGACCAAGGTCCAAGGTGGTCTAACTCATTGAAGTTATGGTGATAACTGATCGCGCATAAGGTATAATTAATTAATTATGAGATAATATGTAATATGGCTACCCAACTATCATATTATCACAATTACGCCTTATGCGCATCAGTTGAAACGACTTTAAAATGAAGGGATATATCTAGGTTACCGTACCCCTAATGTTTCGAGGATTATCTATGGTGTCTTTGAAGTTTTAAAGTTATCTAGCTAGGGTACCCCCATGGTTTATTAGTTCCCTCTACGTGCCATTTTCTAATGTGTGTCAGTAGAGCCCCATGATAAAACTCTATTTCCTTCTTTAATTAAGTAATATTCTCACTTGAATAAAACAAATTGTGGGATCTTTTTTATTAATTCAGGAGAATATTAATCAATTAAGGAGAAAATTAAGTCTTATCATGTGTCCTTTGGGCCACTTTAGAAAAATCCTTGTAATATTTTCATTAAACATGTTAGGTAAAATTGTAATCAAGATAATTAATTATAATCAAGCTTTGTTTTAAATGATTTATTAGAGAAATTTAATATAATAGATTTATGGGTTGTGTAATGACATTTATGTTTAGCATAGTTAAATTTTGTTATCAACAAACTAATTAAGGTAAAAAAAATTATGGTTTGTGTAGAGTTAACATTTATATTTCAAATCAATTTAATTTCACATATTATGAGCCTAACGTGAGAATAAAAGTTCACATATCGAATTGAGGGGTTAGGTAATTATAATAAGAGTGATTGTCAGTCTTTGCTAGCAAAGCGCGTTTAAAACAATTTCAGTGCTTTTTGAAAAAAACATGCTAAGATCGTTTAGCAAGGACGACGACACAGTTTGAGAAGCACAAGAACATGTTTAATTGAAGAAAAAAAAAAACCCAGGAAAAGTAGCGAAAAGTAAGACGTAAGGTAAAATCGATAATTTTGACGCCTCAGAATTACCTAGATTAAGGGTAATGATAACACCACATTAGAATCAACTGATATCGTTGGGGTCTATGACTTGCCAGGCTTAAAAGATGGCGGATTTATACTTACCCAAGATTAATTATGAAACCTCATAAGGTACTCTAAATAATTCTTAGTGATAAAAATAAGATGTAAGATATTAAGTAGTATGCCAAAGTTTAGTGTGGAAACGCAGATTGATATTATAATGGCGACATTTGCTTTACACAATTATATTAGAAGAAACTCAGAAGAAGATCTTATGTTCACCACACTTCGCAATACCCAGATTACATACCAAATGAAGAGCTCCCCGACATTGGTAATGATGACAGCAAAAGTCAAAGCTTATCTGAGAGAGATGAAGAAATCCGTGATCACATAGCTCATTTGTTATTTCGTAAATGATGACATACATTTTATTTTATTATTGATGTATCGAAAATGTATGTTATTTGTTATTTTATTAAATTTATGTATTTCATTATTAGCATCACTTTTAATTTTACAAGATAAAATTAGAGTGCCCTTTTATGTAATTTTGACAAATAATAGCTATTATATGAGCTAAATTTACCAAACACTCATATTTGATCATCAGCTGATAACATTCGGCTACAAATTCAGCTAGAGCTAGTTTTATCAAATACACTCCCTCCGATTCAAAGAGATTTTCCTATTTCTTTTTACATTTTTGAGTTGCCATGTTAGGCATTCCTTTTAGACCAAATGAAAAAACCGTTTGCCTAAAATCAAGTAGAGTTAGTAGTCTGCAATGCAGAATGTAATATTTACTAATTTTTGCAGCAAGTGAAGAATTCATTTGGTCTAAAAATAGAGCACAATATGACACCTCAAAACTGTAAAAAGAAACATGAACATCTCTTTGGATAGGAATGAGTACCTAATATGCATAAAACGAAATTTGTTAGTAGATAGAGAGCCCGTGCAACCCACGGGCCTGAACACTAGTTGTTAGAGATGGTCTTATACTCTGAACTCTTATCTTCCCCGCCAGAGAGGCCAATTAGGACGGAGGCGCGGTGGTGAAAGCTGAGAAGTAAATGACAGCGGCGATGCTGCTTCCTTCGCGCTTTGCGAAGTGCTTCTCCCATTCAATCTCTCCTTCTCGTTCCAATACCCTCCAAGATGTCGCTTCTACTTTACCCCAAGGCCACTCTCTTTCACCTCCTCTCCCTTCTCCTTTATGCTTCAAGCTTTATTTAACAATGTATCTTGCTAAACTCTACTTTGTTTCTTTTAATTGTTCTATGTTTATGAATTTGATTCTTGTGTTGATATTCGTGGTGTGGTGAAATTAGACCTTCGAAAATATATCAATTTTGTAATTTGTACACCGAAGAAATGCGACTCCATTTGGTATGGACTATGGAGAGAATGTCTGATTGTGTATGTAATTGACCGAGACCGCCGTGAGAATGAAAGAAGCAGCCCCAAGGTTGATAAAACAGTGAGCGTTGTACTGTACAATGGGGTTTGCAGCTCTATTTCTACCCTGGGGCTGCTTCTTTCAGCTCCACCCCAATGTATAGTACAACTGTTACATGTAGTCTGTAGGGTATCAATACTTTAAGTTCCGTGTAAGCGAAGGACTTGGATTTCAGCTTTGTATGCGCTGTGCCCTTCTTTATTTTTGGCCATTTAGAGTGAGCCTGTAATGCTTTCGCGAGCTGCTAAAGTGCTAAACTGATTAATCTTTCCCTAAAAATTCGTAAATGGATTTACAACTGTTGTTGGAGGGAACCGGGATTCAATAAAAGAGAGTTTATGCTCGGGAATTTACTGTGGGGAAGTGTAGGGTTGTAGCCACACTAAAAAGAACAGAGCTTACCCCAGAGATGGGCCGGATAGTTTAGCTGTATCCCTCAACATCTTTCCAAGTACTCTGTTGAAGAGTACCTAGGTTGGACTCCCCTAAGAGGACTCAACTCAAACAGGAAGTGGTACTCGTATCCGTTAGATTTAGCCCATCCACAGAAGCAAAGATACCAGTGTTCCACTCAAACAAATCCCTGTAAAAGTAGCATGGAGATGGGCTCATTTGCAAACTCAGTCCGTTCAATTCAAGCCCAACGTGGGCGTCTTTGTGGCGCAAACACAAGAGGAAAGTACGTGATCATGTGAGCTGAAAGTACAAGTATGAGCTGTGAAAACTGGTAGAGAAGTTGGTAGAAGGAAGATGCTTTATTTGCTTTAATTTTATTTTGTAAATGCATTTTGTCAGTTTGTACATATCATCTAGGTTTTGCCATGAGCATTGTCATATACATAGTCATAGGTTGTACATTGTTTTGGTAGATGGATATACACACAACTGCAGCCGCAAATTGCTCTGCAAATTCTCAAAACCCTTGTTCATTCATTTACTGTGTTTTTACAAAGAATTCAAGCTGGTACAATGGCGGCACAATCTTGTGATTCTCAACAATCCCGGAGCACAAGTTCACACTTGTTCAGTCCAGAATCACTTTAATCGAAAATTGCATTTGTCACCGCTGGAGTGTGTCCGCTAAAAAAGCAGGCTTATTTAGAAACCTCAAGAAGTAGCAATACAACCTTCTGCGGCCAAAAATAAAAATAAAGCTGAAAGCAAAGCTTATTTAGATATTTGTACCATCACCCTATATGTAGCTTGTGTATTAATCTTGTTCCGCACATGTGACCAATGCTGCTGCTACTAGCTGACTTTCAGTCATAATGGTGGCTAAGGACTGCATTATATCCAGGACTCCAGGGTAACTTCATTAGTAGACCTGTGTGGATCATTGAGTGTTATTCTCCATCAGCGCTGGGGCTTGACCTGTGTACAACTGGATTTATTGTTGGCTATTATCATGGAATTGAATTTAGTTTGGTTGGCAATATATTTGATTTATTTTTTGGAGGTATACCAATGTACTTTAACAACTTGAGGAGATCAACGTTGTGTGTGAATTGCTGTCTCTATCCAAGCACCAACTCAGTTTATCATTTTCCAGCTAACGAGAAATTAAAAATGTACCTAGATAATTCAGTTTTCAGCTCTTTTTATTGACAGGATGAAAGATGCTATGACTTGATGTGTTTTTGGCTAAGTATTTTATACATTTGGGGGAAAGGGCGAGCAGTCTAAATCATGCAGGGAAGATCATCAGCCTTTGCTGTAATTTTCACCAGTGTACTTAAAAAAAATGACCTTCTTCCTTCCCGTGCATACGCGCTGATTACCAACTAGCCCTCTGTCGTCTTTGCTGAACTCAACGTTTCCTGATCTGCGGAAGCTACTTCTCAAGTACCACACCAATATGACAATCAGAAAAAGGGATAGTTAATAATCGGTCTCATATATATTAGTGGCTGACCTGCTATTAGCGACCAGATTAGAAAAATTACACTCATTTGTGGCTCAAAATGGTTTAATTAGTGTCTAACTTAATATATGTTGGGCAGTAGTTTAATATAAGCTGAAGAATGGCATATTTTGCAGGGATTGCAAAAGTTGTGTTGAAGAAAGGCAAGACTCAACTCTTCAAATTTGGAAGTCCTATGGTTTACAGTGGGGCAGTTGATAGAATAGTTGGTAGACCACCTCCTAAGACTGGAGATGTTGTTTTGGTAGCTGATGGTACAGAAAAACCCATAGGGTGGGGGTTATACAATTCTGTTTCTATGTTCTGTGTTCGTCTAATGCAACTCGAAGAGGAAACACTGAGGTTGGTATGCCACTATGCCTATCAGCTTTGTACTTTATATCTTCTTTCTTTTGTATGAATCAGTGATTCCTTCTGTGCTGTGTAGTGATCCTTCTTGTGCACTGAACATGGAGAGACTACTGAAACATAGGATTCAAGTGGCAACTGATTTGCGAAAGCATTTGAGGCTTCCTTCAACAAACACAAATGCATATCGTCTTGTGAACAGTGAAGGAGATAGGTTTGTGGAACAGATTAGAACTTTTCTTTTCTCTTCAGCCTTGCTGCAGCTGTTATTCGCTTGCTTTTTAACTTATTCTGATGATGTTTCTGTTGTTACTCTTCAGGTTGTCTGGACTAATTATTGATGTCTTTGATGATGTAGCTGTTGTTGCATCTTCTGCTGCATGGGTTGAGAAGTACAAGTCAGATATTGAGTCTTGTATTAATAATGTTGGTGGTATTAGTCACATCAACTGGCGACCGTCAGTAGATATTCTGAAAGAAGAGGGACTAGACCTTGTACAATTAGGGTGTACACCTGACGCTCAACGTTCAAGGGTAAAGGTAGGTTCCTACTTTTTATGGTCTTTATAAAACTAACATTTGTGTTCCTGTCACACTTATGTCTGTTAGTTTAATTCCATAAGATTCCTAATCGGGTCTCCGTGGAGGGAGGGGAAGAAGTTGTAAAGAGGGGAAAAAAGGCAAGGCGTTAGCCGCCTTACTTCCATGGCTATAGCATCATAGAGAATGATGCAGATTTGAATAGCATACATGATAAACAAATGGTAAACTGAATCATGACAGAAATAGCGAATGAAATGCAGTAATATTTTTGTTGTTTTTGTGTTTGATTGAAAACGAAAATGCAAAGATAGACAGAGAGAGGTTTATGAACTACAGAGACTCCACTCCTAAACTCTAACTGGGGAAGAGAGTTCTTAGTCTAAATGTATGATACAGAAACACCACATACAAATAACCTAAGCTAGCACACCATTCAAGCCTTTCCCTAAGGATAAACTACTGAAACTAAAAGTGTTTTTGAGAATCCACTAGCCATGACATTACTATGGACGATTTTTATATGTTTTGTGAATTGTGATTTATGGAAAATGAAAATGCAAGGAGGGATATGATTCTGGCCTTAGTTACAGAGACACCTTCTAAGGTTACAGAAAATGGTCTTCAAAAGACACTAAGGGTCTAAGAACAACTCTCACTTACAGAGACACCTAATGAGGGTAGAACTTAGATTTGGTTCACCACAAATGCACCCTTGAGCATAAGCTACTATAACAACCAAGACAAGAGAAACTCTCAAGTTTTTTCATATCACATAATCTGATTTTTACATTGTTAATAAGGCCCTATATATACAGAAAAACTAGCTTACAAGTTGTTACAATAATGTAAGAGAAAGTATTACAACAAGCTGAAGAAGTACTTAAAGAAACACAAAGTAAATAAGCTAATGCCTCTAGCTAAGGCTGCTGCTGTACGTCTGGTTTTTGGGGATGCAGATTATCTTGATCTCTGATTTTTCTGGTACTTGGAGCTTTATTTCAGGCCTTTTTATTTGCTTTGTTGCTGCATCTTTTCACTCCAAGTATAGAGTTACTTGCATAAGTAATGGCTGAGATGAGAATTAATCGTGGTGCATAGGCTGATTTTGTAGACTGTTTTTCTATCAAAAATGGGCTGTTAGTTGCTGCCACTTGTTTCTCTTTTTTCATTGTTAAATTCTTCAAACTGAACTGCCTACTTGATTTTATCATTGAGAGAAGGAAGTGCCTTAAGGGTCAAATAAGGCTGCTAGTTATTGGTAAATAACTCTCCAAGTGGATTAAAGTAAACCCACCCTTAAGGGTTTGCTTATTGATTTGTTTACCACAATTTCAGCTTCTTGTTTGTTTGTTTGTCGAATTAAGTCTAATAATCCCTTGTAAAGACTGATCCCCGCATCAGAAAACCATTTCAATTCCAGCTTGATAATTGTAAATTGTGGTAAAATGCTGACCATAATTTAATTTGGAATTAAGTATGCTTTCATAATCTCATACTCCCTCCAATTACATCCATTTGGCCCGTGTGATTTAAATTTTATACTGTTTGCGGACTTTGCGCTTCTTGTATTGTGAAGTATCAGTCGACCGGTGCGATTCTGGATGCAATCTTCATTATGGGTCAAACGTAAGCAGCCTGTCTATGTTTTCAACATAGGGGTAAGGATTGTGTACATCCGACCCCCTAGGCAGGAGCCTTTGAGGCACTGGGGTGATGTTGTTGTTGGATGAATATTGGTGGGTCATAGGGATATGAAGGGAGAAAATATTATGCTGGATGCGACAACATAAAACATTTATAAATTTTGGACAAAGATTGTCGTCAATTAGCCCTTTTGGTTTCAATAATTTATTGCCGTCACCAATGGTGTTGCTTCACTATTGGGGGCTTGGAGTTTGATTTCTTTAGGGTAATTGTTTTATGATATCTAATAATTTGATAATTGTGTACCGGAGGTTTGTGTCATTGGTTGTATTAGAAGTGTCCCTTCATATAGTTTCCTTATACTGAATTTATCTTGCTGTTAATTTTTCTAGGTCAAGGAAAATGGCATCAACTATGCTGTTTCCCTTGAAGGACAGAAGACCGGCTTTTATGCTGATCAGCGTGAAAATCGTCAGTTCATATCAACAATTTCCCAAGGCAAGAGAGTCCTTGATATATGCTGCTACGGTGGTGGGTTTGCTCTTAATGCATCAAAGGGTGGTGCTGCATTTGTGACTGGTAAGTCTACGCCCATTCATGCTTTTTTTCTTCTTACCCAACCTTTCCTGAACAGTTTACTATGGGCTGTATGTCACTCATGTTGTAATAAGTCTATGCGACTTTGGTTAGATTGCTGCCAGAATTAGATAATATAAATTACAGTACTGTACTGTGTACGTCAGCATACCTTCTACTTCTTGTTGGTACAAGCAACTCAACTAAACTCTTTTTGCATCGTAATAACGCTATAATTGAAATTTTTGACTTACCTACTGAGTTCTACAACAATGTTAACTATCAGTATCAATTCAGTTGAGTTAATCAACCCTGGTGTGATTAATGGTCATTCTTTTCCTGTTGGGGCCTTTTGGAGTGGCATTATTGCATCTGGTTCCGGAAGGCGCGGAAGCACAATAACTTCCTCAGTTGTCCGAAATAGCTTCAGATGTTGCCTCCTCATATAATTGACCTTTAGCTTATGTGTTCCCCAGAGGCTTATGCGGGTGTATTTATATCTCTATAAATATAGACATGATTACTTCAGAAATGCTTGAACTTTTATGTGGTCATCATTGTACAAGCATAATTTTGAGGAACAGAGGAAAGTAGTGAACACTGGAGATGGACTAAAATTGAGGTTCATTACTTCATGTGTTGTTCAGAGAGCAACAAAATATCCCAGTTTTATTTTTATATTTATATATGGCAAATATAGGCAGGGCAATGCTTTTTAATGTGTGATCTTAGCTATGGAGTCAAGGAGCATGTGGTGTCACCGTGTCAGCTGTCGTCAGTCCATTGTTTTCTCGTTGAAATCCATCTCTTCCTTCAGGTTTTTGTGTGAAGTGCATTGCCCTGCTTATATTTGCCACAAAATGTTTCTGAATTCTTTCTGTTTCTTTAGTTCAGTAAACAGTATTACCACTATAGTTATATGTACTCAGCAAACAATGTGAAGTGCATATTACTTACTATATTAGTGCATATGTCCCAAGAAATTGGTTAGTCTTTCAAGCTTGCCCTTTCAGCGTGTATGTAATATGCATCTTCCACTAATGCAAGGGAAGGCAAGGAGGTCTGTACGTTCGCTATTTTAGTTGTTTCAGTTTTGTTTAGGCATATGCAAGCTTAAGGGTCTTTCGAATCTTTTTTTTAGTTCAGGAGTAACACCCATCTTTGTTTTCGTTGCATTTTGGCTACTAGCTCTCTATGCTTGAATACAGTTTTCCATTTTAGAGGGGAGAAACTATCATGTTATTAGTTTGTCTTTTGCCTATCTGTTTAATATGTGAGCTGGTCATAAAATTATGGATTATTTACTCTTTATACCTTTTCTTAATGTTCCTGAACTTGGCTATGCTGATGGCATAGCGTAGTGATGAAATAGAATTTCCGAAACAGAAATGTGACCTGAGTTTCATTGTTTCTGATACATCTGATTCTTTGGTTTTAATTTATTACGGACTCCCAAAAAAAAAAAAAAACTAGTAAGTATCTGACGGCATGAGTTTGAGGTTTTGTGTTGAGTTTTCTACCTTAAAACTCACCCCCGGGGCCTTCAAATTTCAGTGTCTCACCATCACTAGTTCCAGTCGAATTTGCTTTGGAGCTGGAGATCAATTTATGTTTGTTGTACTCTGTGCCGTACTGAGCTGAAAATTCTCTGTGACAGGGTCAACAAGTAATAATCTTATGTCTATTGCAAGGTATCGATTCATCCCTGCCTGCACTGGAGCTTGCCAAAGAGAATGTTATACACAATGACGTTGATCCTGACACCATATCTTTTTTGAAGCATGACGCTACCGACTTCATGAAGACTGCTGCAGCTCAAAATGATTCATGGGATATTGTTATTTTGGACCCTCCAAAATTGGCTCCTCGAAAAGAGGTCAGCTGAGTATGCTCATTTGTCATATTGCTTATTAGATAGGAAGAAGCTAGGATTTTCGTGGTCTTACATATCGTGTGTCCTGTAACCAAAAAAATAAGAGGAAAAAATCATATCGTGTGTCTTGGACTATCCTGCTTGAGGGTCCATATATAACATTGTTCAATATTGACTCTGAAGACCTGTAGAGCCTCCAGACCAACAAAAATACAACTATGAAAAGATTCAAACAACAACAAAAACAACCAAACCTTGTTCCCAAAAGGATTAGGAAAAGTGGTCACGGTCATCATTAATCAGCATTGCCCCAACTCCTCAAAAGAAGCTCTTACTCGAAGTGGGGTAAGGGGGATCAGACATATGCACATGCAGCCTTGCCCCTGCAATAACCCACACGACAAGCCAAAGCTATCGCCCTTTGGAATTTTGATAGCAGTATAATGAATTTGCAGCTATTTGTTTCGGACGTTTTGAAAGGGATTGTAGCTTGAAAAGAATTGATGATGCTCGAAGAATTTACTATGTGCCATTTTATCCATATCATCATTTCAGATAAGCACACTTAGCATGTGGCAGACAAGTGAGTTAACTCTTAGTTTCCAATAAAAAAAAGCACTAGATGGTCTAATAGTCTGAACACTGAATAACTCTTAAGGGGTTCACTTTTGTTTCATACTGGAGTTTGTGACGCTGCATTACCCTTGAACTAAAGTTCATAGACTTTCAAGACCTCACTACTATCCATTGATTGTGACCTTTATGATTATGTGATGAAACCTGATAATTAGTTGCTTTTCTGTTTACTATTTACCCACCTTATTGTAGGCAGTTTTTATGCTGTCTTTTGTCCCCCATTTCTCTTCTCCGAAATGTTTCATGCTCAATTTGTTCTCCTGACTGGCTGACTCTGGTGAATGTGATCGATCTTTTGGATCTATAGGTGTAATTTTGGCTTGTAACAAAAATCGACCGTGGTGAGTGTGTATCTTATGGGAATCCTTGCACTGATTACACCAGTATGACTCATGCATTTTGATCAAATATACCTAGACATGCAAATCATGAAATCTTAGAAGGTACAGGGGCAAAGAGGATGGTTAAGAAGGAACTGGAAAATATGATAAAAGAAACTGTAGTGGTGTTTCATGATCTCTTTCTACATTGGCTCTTATTCTTCACTTTTCTATGT
>JBBYHQ010318569.1:0-16021 GCA_038382645.1 Spergularia azorica | reverse complement strand
CCCGATGGATCCGGGTCGGATCTGGGTCTGCTTGTAAAGACATGGATCCGGGTCTGGATCCTATCGGACCCGACCCATTGCCATCCCTAGTTGGGTTGCTGTGCTGCATTGAATATTTGGGCTAGGCAGCTTCTTTGTTCATATCTTTTTCAATTTGGGTGGGCTTCGTTGAGTATTTGGGCCGGGGGGTACCAAGAGAATGGTACCCCAGGGGTACCATAGAACGATTGCATAACATATATCCACAAATTACAACTTTGAAGGACCTTGTGCAAAACTCCAATAAGAGAGAGTAATGGGGAATTTTACATTCGTTTGATTTTTACAGTCCTCAATGTATGAAAAATAATCAAAACCAATTCTAGAACCACTAAAACTGTATCAATCAGATTGAAATTAACCTTGTGTAACTTTTCTTCCATCCACCAACTTAACCAAGAGCATATAACCTTATAATGATGATTGATGATACAGGTTAAGGATGCAAAACTTACCTGTCAAGTTGTTCGATTGATGTGAGGAGATCGTGCGTCGTCTCTTGGGTAGGTTAAGATGTTCCACACAAAACACTAACATATAAAGACGACTAATGTTTTAAAACCGGGACCGAACATCAAATCAGTCGTCTCGGGGTTTGATGGGTCAAATGGTTCGACCGGATCAAAAATCGAATGACGTCATAATTATGAAAATATAAAATATATATGGAAAAGGTTCAAACTGGGTTGAATCGGTCTGTTCTTACAGTTTAACCGATGGTCCAGTCCGGTTCAACCCGAGATTGGACCGCTAACGGTTTTGTGAGCTAAACGGGCCGGACCACTGTTTTGGGTACATGCTAACACATTTCTTTCCGTATTTGAGTGAAATTCTCATTTGAAAAAGCAAAATATGGGATTTAATTGATTAATTGAGAAAATTTTCATTAAGGAAGAAAAACCGAGAATAAATTGTCTATGGTTAATTTGTAGTAAAACAAAAATTAAGGGCTTGTTTGGTATCGTTTTCTGCTTTCAGTTTTCTGTTTTTTGGAAAATCAAAGTCCCGTTTTTTAAAACCAGAAAAAGCGGTTTTCAGTAGCTTAAAACAATCATACAATCAAAATCGACATAGGTACGAGTTGAACAATAGGAGAAGAAATTCATACCGTTATGTAGAGGAGAAAGAGGGGAATTCAATAGTATAGTTTTCGTCAAAAACCGAGCTGAATACAGGCAGACAAGAGCAATTGAAATTGGCGTTTATATGGAGTGAAAATGGCCAAAAGAATGTCGATGATGATGATTATGATTTGGCGGTGGAAATGGGTTATATAAAGCCAATTTCTTAGTGTTGAAGTAAGGGGTAAAATGGTAAATTCATAATTAGATATTTTATTTAAAATTTTATTTTGGTTATTAATTTTGTTTTGTAACAAAACAAATATACACCCTTTTAAAATTTTAAAAATCACTATAATAATTCTAAAAAATAAACTGTAAAATCTTAAATTCAATATTAGTTAGTAACACCCGAATTAAATAGATTCTCAAAAATTACGGGGTGTTACAAATAATGCCTTTTTGATAAATTCAATCTAATAATACGTTTTCTACCAAAGCTGTCGTAATAAGATAGTGGCCACAATTGAAAACGTCTTATCAATAAAATTCTCATTTATTTACGATCCTAATAAATACGTCCCGAAATAGGGACCACCCCAAGCCAATCAGAACTGTGCGCACCCTGTTGAACACTCCACAAAGCCAACTGACGCGGTGTCAAGATATAAATAAAAGCGGCATCCCTAACGACCCGAGCGAAATACATATCTGCCAATCTTTTCATAAGTTTGGGGGCAGTGATTTCACCAGGATTACCCAAGATATCAACTCTAAAGTCCGATATTGGGTCGAAGTAACATGTTGTTTATATTGTTTGTCAATTCAATACCCATTTTGGTAATCTATCAAAAAAAAAAAAGCACTCTTGCGTTGAATTCGATGTCAATTACTTGAAAAACAATCGCTAGATATCATTATTAATAGAAATGTGAAATACACAAGCTTCATCCTGGTTTACATATAGCATGACCTTGGACATTTTTTACACATGGATGTAGAATTGTAGATACAAATGGACGTAGTATATGGTAACTACATAGAGGTAGTAAGTTCGCGTTATGATTCCAGTATCACATTAGGCATAACGTTTAGCAGGATTGCCACAAACATCCACAAATGATAACTCCACCAAAGCTACTTGAGAACTATGTAGTTTTCTCGAGTACACACAATATCACAAGTACTATATTTTAAATACCATTGCTACAAAGGTAACGATTGAAATCACAAGATAAACGTCATATATTTGAAGAACTGATGGGCAAAGGAGACCGGTAGTCTAGTACTCGTAATATTCTAGGAAAACACACCCAGTTGTCTGATAATATTCTGGGAAAACGAAAAGGAAAACACACATTCATTCATTCATTCATCATGGACGTCGCATGCCCACCGACTCAAAAGGGTCTTTAAACCAGCTCACCTTCACCGTAACGCCACCAATACTCTGAGATGTTGTACCACTCATTCGAAAATTAAAAGACGCGTAGCCATCTGCGAATTCACGAGCACCTTGGGACAAGTTAGCTTCTACAATGAGCTTTGAGTGACTGGGCACAACCACACACGACCTTGATAGGACAATTTTTCTCGTACCACCCTCGAGCACTTGAGGCTTCTCTATAGGGGCATGAAACAAAGTAATCTTACACTGTTCATCGAAACAAGAATCAGCAGTTACATTCAAGTCATTTTTTGCACGAATGAACCCATGAACAGCTGGCGCATCACCTCCTTTACTGCCAAGAGTATCAACGGAGACCTCAATCCTAGCTTGTGAGGCCAACTCGTACACCAGGTAGTTAACAAATGCACAACCGTGCTTGCCGTAAACAATAGTGCTAAGAGGAGGGCCTTCATTCATATAATGATCGTCAGGGCTACAGTTCCAAGACCCATTGCAGATTTCAAGATTTCGACGTTTGTCGTAGAGATGAATTTTGAAACCCCAATGGGGGCTTGCTAGACAACGGGGTGGAGCAACCAAGGATAATGTGCCATCAGGAAGGACAGATGGAGAACCTTCAGCTCGCTTGTAAAAATCGAAATGTTTCGATTCAAGATCGTAAACCTTAAATTCACCTTCAATATCAGCAGAGCTAGGATCATCAACCCCATCAATAAAGACATGAACCGAGAACAGCTCCACTAGGGGATCCAACCCTGCTAAACTCATTTGATAGAGTTGGGCTCCTGGTAGATCAACACGAAGCACTTTGAGAGTTAATAGTCTTAGATGCAAGAAATTATCAAATATCGAACCAATACTCACGATATGCTCAGGGGTGAACCCACCAGGTTGCAAAAGTGTTGCACGTGCAACCCCTCCCAATTTGCAAAAAAACTGATCAGTTTGGCAATTAGATTTCCTGGAATCTAGATATATGGGCCATGCTATAACACAAGCCACAACCGTAAAAGCTGCCAATTGTTTATGTTTATAGAGAAGGAATTCTCAACAAACCGATGTGGGACAAGTACAACTTTTGATTATAACATAGAAAACGAGCTATACTCTTCTAGGCGTTCTAGCTGACCGAAGTGGGATGGCAAAAAACTTCAATCAGTTGAAATTTGTCCCACATCGAAACAAATGACAGAGTGAAGCTGTGTTGTCTTGTATATTACTACACTCCATAGATCTTCCCTCTGCTCACTCAAGCTTAGATTGGATGGGCAGTAATTTCTTTATAGTTGCACTGCTATGATAGTGTCTACTTACTTGGCCTAATGGCCTCCACTCCTATTAGATGGTGCTTAAGTTACCATTGACTTGCCACTCAAGGAAGGCTACAGCTCTACTTTTTACATACCGTTTTAATTTTTGTTCTCTTCTAGTTTTTGGTGTAGCTCCATCCTTCAGTTTTTACTGGCTCATGAGTTTTTTTTTTTTTTCAAGCTTGTGATGTAAGCTAAGCCTTCAATTTTCCTAGCTCGTGAGCTTAATTATCTTTCGCAACCCCAGAAACAAAATTCTGGGTTTGCCCCTAGCAATGCTTAGACCATGCTCCCGGACCTCACCATGCTCCTTGTGCTCCCGTAAGCATGGTATAATATGCGATATGCTAGTACCGATGAAAGGATTCTGTAACAGTTAAAGTGTAAATTCATGCTAGGGGTAGCAAAAGACTAACTAAATTAATTCTATAACCACTACCAGTCTACCACGGACGTCTGGTAGATTTGAAGACTCCTATAGAACCCCTCCTCAGAGTAAAGATATTGGAACTTTCAATTGATACAAAATTGCAATTTTCTATTGTAATTTTTCCATATCAATTTTTCTTCCGATTCACCAATTCAACCAAGATAATTTAACAAGAATTCATTAAACAACAACTTTACCAGTTGTATTGGAAGAGATCAGAAATTTGATCAAACAACCTATAATAATAATAATAAAAACAGAAGAGGGATTTCATTAAAGAGTTACCTCTGAAGTTGTTAGATTATAATTGTGGGTTACCTCTGAAGTTGCCCAGAATCGATCTATTCGGAAGAAATCCCGTCGTCTCTTGGATAGTTTATAACTTATAAGTTGGTGGCCCCTCGAGAAATTAAACACTTATAGAGGAGCTCAAGCGGTGGTTCAGCGTTGCCGATTTATGGATACAAATTAGACCTGGACAATGTGCCGGGCCGATTTTGAGAAAAGGACCCCAAACGTTTTTTCGGTCCGTTAAGGACCTCCAGACTAACGGAGGTTAGTGTTGCTGAGTTGTCAATACAATATTAACAAAACAAAACAAAAAAAAAAAAAAAAAAAAAGACCCCTTGGCCTTTCTTCTCTTTCTGATTATGTGAGGTCCTGATTTCAAACAAAAAAAAAAATTGAGGTCCTGATTTCAATTTTTTTGAAAAGGTTGGACCCTATATTGAGGCTTAACTCGGGGAATCTCGAAACATAACAGAAAGAAAGGCCCAATCACTCAATTAAACCGCCGCTTAATTTTCTCTTTATATATGTTTCTGTTCTTGACGGCTCAGCATCTCAATCTACCTTAGAGAGTAGAGACGACGCACGATCACCAAATCAATCGCACAATCATCCGCCCAAATCAACCTTGCAATTTCACAGGTAAACTTTCTTCTTCCTCTTCTTCCGTAGTATATTAGATCATTGCTGCTTTATTGGTTGAGTTGGAAGAAAAGTTGCTGAAGATTAAATTTCAATCAATCCAAAAAGTTCTTTTTATAGTCTCATCTCCGGCTGTTTAATTAAACGATTCAACCCTTGTAGGAGGATTAACTAAACAGATTGAGTTAGTGTTGAATATTTGAACATTGAATTAAACACTCTTGCCCTTTCACGAATTTTAACTGAGGCACTAAACCGGGGAGGGGGTGGGGTGTGGGGGGGGGGGAGCCCGGTGCACATAGTGGCGCCCCGAAGGGAGGGTCCGGGAAAGGGTCCCATCACAAGGGTGTATAGAGGGCAAGCCTTCCTTTGTTCACTTTTTGGACAAGAAGCTGCTCTCAGGACTTGAACCCGTGACACCTCTACCGGTGCGCCACGGCTCCCTTCAAATTTTGTGGCTATATCCTTCAAATTTTAACAGAGGATATATAGCCATAAAATTTGTCTTGGATTTGGATGTTAGAAAATAGCATTTGTTGTTCATTATGTTTTCTATTAATGATAAGTTGCAGAGGTATAATAGCCTTAATGGTTATCGACCCGTTATCGTGTCGGGTTACGTTTGTCTTTGACACGAACATAAATACCACATCTCCTCTGTCATAGCAGCACAACCCCTTGAATATACGAGATGGCCCTGACCACGTCTCAGTAATTTGGTGCAACTTTTTGTTGATTGTTTCTTTGCTTTTTTTTTTCTCCACTTCTCAGTGATTTGGTGCAATTTCTAAATGTTTACTCTTTAGTTTACGAAAGCTAGGGTGTTGTAGGATGATACACGACCGCGGTGTGTTTGGGTACCGTTGACTTTTTGATAGGTTGATCCACGAGTATAAGACCAACCTAAAATTCACTAATTCATTTCCCACTTTCCTATCTTAAAAGAATACCACTTTTGCTTGTTATCAAAAACGTGACTTTGGTTTTTAAAAGAAATTGAAAACTGGAAACCAAAATCGATACCACACGAATTCTAGTGATTTGTAAAAGTTAGCAATGTACGAAAAAATTGTTATAAAAAGTAGTGGAAATAAGCTTCTTTTTCCCCTTCGATTTATCGGTTTATCAGTTTATAGACCCTACGGCCAGGAAAGAACGTTCTGGCTACTGGAAATACGGGCATTATTTGTTCCAATTGATCAAGTATTGTATGATGGAGTTGTAATGAAACTCGTCTCTGATTTAAAAACTAATTAATTTGGTGACTTGTAGCTATGTCAAAGAGTTCCTCGTCAAAGGACGAGGATTCATCTTCTGGGAGTTTTTCTGAGAATGAGCTCTACTGGCCAGCCCTAGTGGGAACACCTCTAGCACAGGTGTTCAATGTGAGAATTAAACACAATGATGATGTAGAAAAATTTGAGGTTTATGGTACTGTGTGTGTAACCCATGAGATGGGTACCTTGCATATCTACGACAAACAACCAGATGGGGCTGAGTATGTCAGCCAATGTGGCACTCTATCTTTGCTCACGATCTCGGATTACATGCGTGTTATCTACGCAAGTCGTGGTTTCACTGTTCACGTGGATCTTAAAGAGAAGAATGGGAATGAATTCATCAAAGGCTCATTCATTGCCCCCCATTCTGATATTAAGTTCAGTATCCCTGGTAAATTTGAAGTTAGAGAAGTCCAAGGGAAAAGGGGTGTGGCGACAATTTATTATGCTCCACTTAGGGTGGCTAGACCTTTTAAAATAACTGCCGAAATCAAAGTAAAGAGGAGTGAGTCTGCAGTATACGGACGCATTGTGGCTTGGTATGGGAAAAGGTTCCGTTACGGGGAGAACGGGTCCAAGGAGGATTGCCGAATCGTCCTATTCGATAATAAACTGGAAGAGGCTGTGAAAGTGCACCAGGATGAAGTTGGTACTTGGATCTTTCTGCAAAAGCAATCTTATTTGGTTGCCCCTCTTTATTCGCCCATCGTCATTCAAGCCGACCTCTGGTGTGTTAGTGCAGATGGTCATGCAGAACGTTTTGAGGATCAATTCGAAATGCCACCAAATTACATTCAGGTGATGAAACGTAAAATTAAGAGCGACTCTTGTCGGATAGAAGTGTGGGTTTCCCGTGGGCCTGTAATTAAGCCAACTAATAATGCGGTATTCTCTTGATCCTCCCATCACTTTTGGAATTACTAGCTCGTTCTGAGTCTTGTAACCATCGAAAGCCACAACAATAATGCGTGATTTTTCTTTTGTTTTTTTATGATAATATAGTGAATTTTATTTGTTGCACATTTTACCAAACAAATTCTGTATTATTTGTGATTTTATAAGAACTTAATATGATGGTCTTGTTTAATCCTAAGTCATTGTTTCCTTCTCGTGCAAGCCAACAAAGCCAAAGCGGCTCAAGCTGTACATTGTTGAGAATCCTTGAAAAGGGAAAGAAATAGCTGCATAACAATTTTAACCTGCAAATTTGCTGTGCTACTAATATCGAAACCCCTCCCTTCAACTCCTTGAGGCTGGTGTCTGACCTTTATTAATTGCGTGCCAATCAGATTTTACAAGATTTGTAAGAACATGCTGTTACACGACTGCCATGAGTTACTTGCAGCTAAGGTTGATGTGAGCCGAACTGACTGTTCTTCATAAGAGGCAACGACTCTCCGTCCCCTTCGTTTCCCTTCATTTTCGTCATCATATTAATCAAACTCTAATCTTCTCTATAATCTTATAACATTTGAGTGCTAAGCACAAACTTGTAAGAAAGGCTACAGAATATGGCCTCTGAGATTCTGTATATATACTAACCATGTTGACGCATCTCTTCCTAGAGTTCCTATTGCTTAAATCCTAGACCTAGACACTTCAGCCCCACTTCTCGGTCCGAATAACAATGTTCCCAGGCCCATCCACGTTAATTATAGATCAAGCTCAGACTATGTTTTGGTCATTGGCTCTGCCGAAGGCTCAAACAATGGTTTAACCAACGGCTCAGTCAACCCTCTTGTCGGTATGAGTCAAGATGATCCCGAGCCTATCCAAGCCAACGGTTCAGGTTCAATGGTTGAGTCATTGGCTCGGTCGAAGACTCGGCCAATGGTTCAGCCAACGGACTAGTCAACCTAAGTGTCCCCTTGGGCCTTGGCTAATGCTGCTCCTCTACGTGAGGTTGGGCCAAACAATTCAGCCCTAAGTCCATGCCTTTGGACACCCAATTAGATTAATACTCAGCGTCTTACCTAATATTGTTTCAAAACAACATTGTGTTTGAATTCAATGGAATGTTACGAGGCTCAAACCTTAACAATCTGCAGAAGAGGAATAATGAAACAGTCGCGGTAAATCTTGTTTTTCACCTCAGTAGTTTAGTGACATTGTACAGGTTTCAGACACTTGAAGTTGTGTACAGTCCCTAAATCCTGCAATCACAGTATTGGCAGAAAGAGAAGGAAGTAAACAAAGTTATGGTGTTCTGTCAAGTTATGTAGACGCATTGCAGTGTTATGCTACAATGTTTGACTCATTAGACGATTGTCTTCCATTCGAGAGTGTCGAGAGGTTATGTATAGAGAGAAATCATCTCGGGACTGAGATTAACGAGGCGATTGCTAAGAACAAAAACAAGCCCAAGAAGAGGTGGTCCAAATCCGGGTTCCTCTTCGTGTAATAGTGCGTACATGTGTGGCGGGCCAAACTGGGATCCAAATAGCACGAGTCGGATCATCCAAATAGAAGAAAAAGTTCACTCTATTTTACAAAATAATTGTCACTTAGTTTACAGTGAAAAAAACATATGGTCCAAACTCCAAAGAGACACAAAAGAGATATCCACCATTTAGGTTCACCCAAGAGATGCACATTTAAAAGGTCAGCAACTTTCAGTCCCTCAAGAACTTCCTTATTCACTACCTGTGGCTGTGGCAGGAGAGGATGGACAGTCCTTTAGCTCATTCAACTGTCATATAGGAATTGACAAGTTAATAAGAATGATTACATGGTCGATAAGAATGTACATAGAGAAAAATTCAAGTGACCAACCTTCTCCTTTGGAATTTCATTGAACCCAAATCTGTTTGTCCACAGTGATCTTGTTTCCTCAGCCGAGGACAGCAGAATGTTCTTTACACCGAGATCTTTGAAAAATTTCTCCAGACAAACATATAGACACTGGAAATAACTCTGCAATATTCAACAATTTTGAACCATGAAGAATACAACTAGAAGATTGAAGAACTGAAGAATCGACAAACATCAGGAACTATCCTAAATTTCTGAAATTCTCAAGCATGCTTACCTTTCCTTCACAGGCCCTGCTGGTTGCGACTAAAGCAATTTCTGCTACATCCTTAGAAAACACACGAAACACACCAGCCGAGACAATGGATGAGCTGCAGAGGTAGGTAAACATCAGAACTCTGAATTTGCAGGATTATAAGCAAGAATAAAAAGAGCACGGAGATCTAACTTGACTCTCAGCACAGCACAATACATGCCCCCAATTTCTGCTTCCTTGACAGTCCTCCTGTAAACGCGATGGGAGTTCATTATATCAGTCACTGTGTTGTTTTCTATCAAGAGAGGCAAATAAAGAAATAAAAGAAAGTCTCACCCATATAAAATGTGAGGAATATAAAAGCCGCTGTTGGTTGCAACTTCTGCTACCTCCTTAGAAAACATCGGCACTGCACAATACATGCCCCCAAATTCTGTTTCCGACACATTCCTCCTGTACACGAGACCGGAGTTGATTAAATCAGTCACTTGTGCTGTTTTCTATGAAGGGTGGAAAATAAGTAAACAAAAGAAAGACTTACCCATACATAAAATCTTGCTTGTTTGGGTAATGCATAATAAAATCAGATTGTTCCTAGAATACCAAATACACAGACAAAGCAATAAGCCACAATCCCTGTCATGGAGTTACAGTATTAAGTGATAAAAAACATGATGAAGTGCTGAACTGCTTGATGAAATGGAGCTAGCAGCTAGACCAAAGTTCCAGTTTCAGTTAACGTGAATACTACACTGACACCTCCTAATAGACAAACAGAGAATTCGTAACGTAAACATGCAGGCAACATAAACCTCAATTATGACCAAGAGCCAGTCTTGAAAGAAATATATATGGTTTCTGACAGAAGAGACAATAAAAAGCTTCCTGGCTTTTAGCAGCAGAGAGTAAGAGCGACAGCTAACATAATATGAACCCTCGAAAAACCTGTACTACATGGTTACGAATTTAGGAGAGTACATAACCATCAAATCTAAATTTCTCTGAAATAACACATCATCTACACTCTTAAAAAGCTGTCAGAGGAGCGAAGCAGAGAGGGAGGAAAGAGTCTAATAGAGAAGAAGACTCACATCGAAAACAACATCAGCCTTTGAAACCAGAGGTTGTGTCTCATCAAGAGGGGACTTTCTACCATGCAAGACTTTCCATCTTATACCAAAATCAACCCCATTGGAGTCCTCGTCAGGGAGTTTTCCCTTTCTGACATGAACAAGATCAACTGCCAGCTTTTGCTCACCCTGACTTGACCAATCCTTTTCAGGCAATTCCTGCAACAGGAACACAGACAAAGCAATAAGCCACAATCCCTGTCATGGAATACAGTATTAAGCGATAAAAAAGCATGATGAAGTGCTGAACTGTTTGATGAAATGGAGCTAGCAGCTAGACCAAAAGCTCCAGTTTCAGTTAACGTGAATACTACACTGACACAGCAAATTCGTCTGTAAAAATGCAGGCAACATAATACTCAGTTAACAATATGAACCCTCGAAAAACTGGTACTACATAGTTACGACAGAAACAGCCTAACATAGCTGTCAGAGCACCAAAGGAGAGTGGGAGCAAAGAGCCTAACATTGGGGAAGTTGAAAAACTTACATGGAAGACAGAAACAGCCCTTGAAGTCAGAGGTTGTGTCTCATCAAGAGGGGACCTTCTCCCATGCAAGACCCTCCAACTTATCTCAAGATCATTACCATTGGCCTCTTCCTCAGTGACCTTTTTCTTTACAACAGGAACAAGATCTTCCAGCAGCTTTTGCTCACCCGGCTTGGTGATCTGCTCCATGGGATCAACTCCAGCAATTTGACCAGCAGCAATAGCATTAGGATTCAGCTCAGCAAATCTTTCCACTTGAAGATTCTTGTCACACAATTTACAGTACCATTTACCCTCTGGGATGCTTGGTAGTGGAATACAGTCTGTATTTTGATGGAAACACAAACGCACCAAAAGGTTAAAAAAACAAAGGATAGTAAGAGGCTAAGAGCGCAGAGCTGCACACAACTTAAAAGATTTGACTGCAACTCAAGCTCAACTATAACTCTATAAGTCTATTACTGCCCCACGCCAACTTCTAGACTTCAACTCTAAGTGTTGAAAGCTGATGCCAGAAATGAATATTTGTAGTCCATCTCAGAAACCTGATAGACTTCACAGGATATTTAACTGACTTGTAAAATCTATCAGAAACCTGATAGATTTCACAACATATGTAATGACATGTATTGAGAAGTAAATAGTGCAGACTGAACTCTGTGATCTTTGCCTTGCCAGTTCTCTTTCAAAGTTTATGCTCTTGGACCGCTTTTCAGACGAAGTGAGTCAGATATAACCCAAAAGGAGGAAAACTAACATAAGTCTTTTCACTAGTCTACCACAAAATCACAAAAACATAGAAGATGCGACACTTGACATAATTTATTCTAAGAACCAGAACAGACTGGGCTTTAGTATGTAGTGATCATGACAAATCAAACTTGTATTATGAGTCCTCAGTTGTGAACCTTTGCAGTATATGTCAAAAGATGCGACTGCACTTGAACAGCCATTCACTAACACTCCATATACCTGATCACTGACCTATGTCCACAATATTTTGACCTTGCATCTTACTAATTATAACCATCCATTATAGCATTAACCGCCTGATTGATTAACAATATGACACTCAGTAAGAAGTCACCCGACCACTAAAAGCCAATATCAAAGTCGAAAACAAACTCATCACCTAAATGGAACACCCTTGCGCAGCCATCACAGCATAGTAGGTCCTCATAGCCTTGGCAGATATAACAAAGTTCATCATTGTCATCCGTTGAAACCCCACCTTGTGATATTTTTACTGAACTTCCATGGAGGGACATGCCATTCGATGTGCATATGTGAAGGTAGCTGTCAAACAACACATTATAAGAAAAGTTAATTTCAGACTTCACAATGAAGTTTGCCAAGAAGCTTGGGACAAGTAGCACAATGTTGTACGACATATTTAGCTCCCTCTTGACAGACAAAATACTGTTCTTTGATTTAGTTAACAAAGCAAGACTTGGAACAGTACTATAAAACATCGATGGAGCTAGTACCTTCCACCTTAAACTAGTAATGTCATTATCGTAAACAATAGCAAAGACTCCAATAGTCCAATTAGTAAGGAACGACATGATTCATGAAACCATTCATTGAGGCACAGGTGAAACTTTACTCTCAAAAAGTAAAATATGCCAACAACAGTCAACAAATGCATGCACTTTCCAAAAGAAAGTCTATGACAATAACAAATATCATAGGTCACAGTACTCACGGCTTTCTGAGAGATGCAAATCCAGCATGAGACTTGAATGTTGAAGCACTGACCTGATCATTAAATTAGATTGATATAAGTTCAGAAGATTTGATTTATGACTAAAATCACACACCACAAGGAAAAAGTTACACTGCATTGCAACAGCCACAACAGAACCGAAAATAGCAACTTATACCCCGGTATCTACAACAGCAACATCGTCTTAAACTAATTTAATTGAAACTGCCGTTATGTGATCAAATGAGAACCTATACGAGCATTCGTCAGCCAACATAAGGCCAAAAAAACAAGTTTCTATCATAGTATATACCAGGCCAGCTTATAAAACATTGTGTTACCATGCTGCATAATAGCACACAAAACAGAAGAGCAGTTGCACATAATTGTTTTAGAAAGATGAAATTCAAACGACTCACCCCACCCGTACCGACTCCCCCACCCGTACCAGTACTAGTAGCCGTACCAGTTGTACCAATTCCCTGATTCACACCAAAAGTACCAATACCACGCCTTTTGTTCATCTTCACATCTCGTTCCATTTCCCTTTCCCAATCTTTCTCTGCTTGGATCTCCAATTCCCATATCGATTTCGCTTTAGCAATCGCCGTGTGGGGGAGAATTGCAAGCTGACTGTCTCCATCTCGCTCCACATACTTCATTGGAGCTGTTAACGTCAACCTAAGCTTTGATAGGACTGCCTTCTCTGCTCTTCCCTTCCAATCAAGTATGTAACGCCCATACTTGAAACCAAAAACCCACATCATCCGTCATCATCACAAACAATAGTACACAGGCATTAGTCACAACATAAGATCGAATACATTCCATAATCATACACAAACTCCGAACCTGTTTCCTCAAATCATACAAATCGTCTTTCCCTACATCATCAATCTGATGAATTGCATCCACAAGAGTGTTATACCCAAACTTAAACTTGTCTAACCCAAGCATATCATTATAGTTCTCTCCAAAGGGAAGGGCGTAACATCGAGTTCGTCTTTTGTTAACATGCTCCACGCTCTTGGCCCCAATCCCTTCAATATCGTCAAAATACAGCCACCTATTCGAGGTTTTACCCTTGACTGAATACAGGTACAACTTATCTGCAACTGTTCTAAGTAGAACCCCCCTCCCACTCGGGAGATCAATTTCTAGGTTCACAAACATGTAAAATCAAGACCTAACTCCTGGTGTCGGGCATAAATCACGCGCGCGTCTGATAGGAACCCTAAGAAATTTTCGTTATTATTTCCCGCGCTTAGCGTGAACTTGGGGGTCTCCATTGTTGTTTGTGTTGAGGTTGCAGAGAGGAGAGCGAATGAGAGAGATGAATTAATATTTATTTTTGTTGCTCCCACTTGCTTATTGTGTAAGCTAGCTAGCTAAGTAGCTAGTACAATAGTACATATAAAGTTGACAACAGATGACACGATACGAACCGCACGGTTTGGTGTTGAGATTTTCAAATCAACCCGTCTAATGTGATTAACTAAATGGCTTGGGTTATTGCTGAAGTTTTACCCATTTCTTTATATATGGTTAGTCTAGTATTGTCAACTCGTATAACATTTCTAATTTTTTAAATTGTATCAGTTTCAAATCTCAACCCAAATACTCCGTAGTCTAAATGTTCGCGTAATTAGTCTTTTTATCCTAGTCTTTATTATTAACATTGAGTTCGGGTGACTCGGTAGCCTTAATGATATACAATATTTTTTTAGTAGTGCAATTTTTACTACCCTTTAGGCGGGTTGTTAACGATACACGTTAATAATCGGGTCGGATTATTGTCAAGGGTTTTACAACTCGTTCATCTTTGACACGGACATGTCCTCTTGCCAGCTCTAATTACAGAGTACTTCGTATGTTACAAACTTACAATGGTAGGTTATTATTTCTAATTTGCCCTCGCTTTTTTTTTAACAATAATAAGCAGCTACAATCTCCCAAAAAAGGAACACAAATCATTTACGGAAAATTCACGTGGTGATCCTGAGCTTTGCAAGATTGCACGTGGTGACCCAAATTTTAACTATATGCACACGGTGACCCTGAACTATGCATTTTGTGCACGTGGTGACCCTATATTTTAACGCCGTTAGCTTTCTGTTAAATTATGTTATAACTAAAAGCTAATATCATCTTTTAGAGGTAATAATTAATCATTTACAACTCACCCAACATTAAATTAATAACATATTAACACATAATAAACTTCAATTAATTGAGCTTTTTTTAAATGATGTATTGTAGAGTAAAACACTTAAAATAGGAGATTAGTTATGTCAAAACGTAACGGAATTCTAACGGCATTAAAATATAGGGTCATCCGTACACAAAATGCATAGTTCAGGGTCACCGTGTGCAGAAAGTTAAAATTTGGGTCGTCACGTGCAATCTTGCAAAGTTCAGGGTCACCACGTGAATTTTTCGAATCATTTATACTTACATAATTAGCCACATGGAGTAGGGAGTATGAGCAAAGTGCTAATAAAGCAATCACTGTGATTAGGTGCAGTATCACTCACAGACTCACAGGGTATAACTATAATTTCCGCAGTTATTTCAAAACGGAGCACCATGCATCAACCCCCAAACACTCCTATCACCAAAGGAACCCCGCCCAGCACAACACCCACGCCGAGCAGACCACCAGCTACCCCTGGAGCACCGCCAAAAAGAACAAATAGACGCCTTATGAAAGGGATGGTGAACCCCTTTGGGGCGTGGTGTTCTCAAGTGGCTGGAAAACGGGGTTGACGGTCTCACTTTTCGACGCCGCTATTCTCCAGTTTCTGTGGAGAGTTTGGTGGAATTGCGAAGGTGTCTGAGAGGAGATGAATGATGAACGGTAGTGGTGGGTACGTGTTCTAACCATTGGATATGGGAAAAGAAAATGAACGCTCTAGATTTTGCCAGCAATCTGTGATTGACACACTTGTGCCAGTCACAATGATTAGTTAAAAAAACTCATGTGAGCAAGTGGGAGAATCTTCTGTTATTTTGGCGCGAAATATTCACAAAGGTAGAGGTGGTGTTGGCGGGAAATGTAGGTTCAGGAGGGAATATTATATCGGAAAATTCACGTGGTACCCTCGAATTTTAACAGATTGCATATGGTACCCAACTTGACAATTTTGTACATATGGTACCCCTAAACTTACTACTTTGTGCACATGGTACCCAAATATTAACTTCCGTTAGATTTTCCGTTAAGCGATG
>JBBYHQ010318540.1:0-16024 GCA_038382645.1 Spergularia azorica | reverse complement strand
AATTCGGGTAGGTTGCTTTCTAGTGCCGTTAGCTTTGGCTCGGCCCCTGTCCACTATAAATTCTAGCTCCGTCCCTGGACGTCCCTCATGCATGCAAACTATGAAGACGAAAAACTGGCAAGTGAAGGGATGTAGATGTATGAAATGAACTGATATTCAATTTTGTTTACAAGGAAGACACAAGAGTTACATTTTTACAAGGATGTGGGAAGGAATGTCTATTTTTATTTGATATAGGGTTACTATAAGTAGGTAGTAAAGGAAGCACCAAGATGCTATCTAAAGTTTTAGAGTGAATTTCTCAATCAGTACCATCAGTAGTTCTACTTGTCAGACTTTCCATCTGCAACAACTGGTGCTTGTTGAGTCTCAGTAACTTGTTCATCTGCCAGTGCCGCGTTTCTTTGCAGCTTCACATTCTCTCTAGGGACAGTATCTTCTTCCATTCTGTCAGAGTTTTGGCGATAGTAACGCAATATCACCAAGGAGATGAAAGCTGCAAGGAAAAACAACAACATGATTTTAGTGCTTTATTCTATAGTTATAGGCCTAGCAATTGATCAGATGAAATTAAGTTTGCGCAATAGGCTCCAAGCAACAGCATTATGGAATCAAGAAACTTGTATTACATTCAATGTAAAAGCAACAGAACAATAGTTGAAGAGGAACTCTCATCTTCTAGCAACTAGCAACACAAGTCCAAGCTGATGTTTGGACTTTGTATCAAGCCATACCAGTGACATTTATGGCGCGTGTGTCATTTGAAGACATCAGAACCAAACAACTACTCTATAAGAGATGCATTTCACAACAATACTAGTTATGAAGCTTTTACCAGCGAACACACGAGTCTTTAGAGAAGACAGATTCCAGAAGATGGTTGCGGCTGATGCAGTGACAATCTTCTTGTGGTAACAAGCTCCCCATGCTTCCAACACCATTGACTTGTAATGATTAACTAGATAATTAAGGATAACATTGTCAATACTAATACACAACTTTCTAATCTATGATTTACTTTAAATGTTGAACAGACAGTTATGTATAAATCCGTATAGTCGTATACCTTTAGTGTTTATTTTTGCAGCATATGATGAGTACAATTTTGGGGCAGTGAAGCTGATAAAGAATCCTGTTCATTTGTGCAGATATATATACTCATTTAGTCAGCACAAACACAATATGAGCTGTAAATTGAGTCGTAAGTTCGCACATACTTACCAAGTACACAAAGCCTCCAAAGTGTCAAAATATGACCATACTCGGCACCAAACAAGAAAAATACAGCAACCTGTTTCACCATAGTAAATATGACCATTGTAAGTCCTTTAAAGAATACGAAATGAGGTTTTCAAATCACTTAGATGACGATAAATGTCAAGAAAGTATCGTTACTTTTAAGGTCATGGACGGCTCTCCAGAGAAAAGCTCTCTTGTCTTCGAAATTGCAAGGTTCAAAGCTGGTAGAATTACTCTTATCACTTTCAGGACATCATCCTCAGACAAGAGCAATTCGCGTCTTGGTATATCCTCTCTGCTGAATTCAACACACACTTGGATTATTCATTGACAAGAACAGCAATTTCTGATTGCAATACATATTGTTGTACAATCACAACAATGAAACCATACCTCTGGTGCACTGTGTTTGTGATGAATGATACTGCCAAGAACAGAAGTCCAAGTTGCGAAATCACCGAGAAAAGGCTGATCAAAACACAAACCCAATGCATGACCAACAATGACAATTGACAAACAATTGATACAAATCAAAGACAGTAAATAAATGTTAAAAATTTCTTTGTTTATTTACCTAATGGTTAAACCCTTGGTAAAGCAGGAGGACAAGAAGCAAAGACACCCAAAACCAAACCAAAGGCTTGATTTTGCAACATCTCTCCACATAACCAAGTCCCAAATCACCGCTCCGAGTCGGTCCAATGCACTTTCTCCTCCATCATTCTCATCTATTCACACAATCCCATCTCAAAAATCAACCAATCATTCAACAAATTAACCCAATTCATACATCATCACTCAATCAATAAACCCAATTCAAAAATCATCAATCAATCAACAAATTCAATACAATCATATCATTATAACAAATACAATGCATTAAATCAAATCATATAACAAAGTTAAGCACATAAAAATAGGAAAAAAAAGAAGAGTACTCAGGAAGTTACTTGATGCAAAAGCAGAATTGGTAGAATTAGGCTTCTCCTTCTTAGACTTTCCACTGTTTCTTCTCTTCCTAGGCTTAACCAACTCATCAACAGCAACAAAATCCCTCTCATCCGCGTCAATCCTCCTCCTAGACCTCCTCACATTTCGAGGCGAACCACAACCAGGCAACCCATTAGAGCTAGTCCTAGTCTTACACCTCCTCCTATTATCCCCACCCTGATCATCAACCACGTCAAGGCGGTCCGAAAGCCGAGTCCTTGACTTTCTTACAGGAGAAGGAGACAGATTGAGCAAAAGTTCATGCATTGGAAGACCCACTCTTATCCTACTAATTGACAGCTTTGATGGAGTTGTTGTTGATGATACCGGGGTTTTTCGCCTTTTCGGAGGAGACGGTGAAGGTGCAAACTCTACTTCAAAGTGTGGGATTTCATTGTTTTCTGCTTCGCTTCCAATTTCTCCCCCATTGTTGCTTGCGATTTGAGCTAATCTTGATGCTGATTTAATCTGGTTTGATGGAGGAGTACTTGCTATTGTCGTTGCTGCTTCCATTGATGATTAAAATGTCAGATTTTTAAGGAAAACTTGTGTAAGAAGCTAGAAATTTACAAAGGTGGCACCTTTGATTGATGAAAAAAATTGATCTTTTTTGGATTAAAGATCAAAACTTTGTTGGGTTTTTGTTAATTTTCAATGCGAAATTCGTTAAAACGGAGATTTTATGAACTGGGTTTGTTTGATTTGATGAAAAATTGGATCAAATTGAAGCAATTTAGTAAAAGAATCAAGAAATTAAAATGTGGGTTTTTCAATTGATGGAAAAATTGAGGTTTAATTGGGATTAAACAGCAGAAATTTGATGGATTTCAATGTAAAATTTGTGAGAAAATGAGAGATTTATAAAGTGGGATTTGTTTGATTGAGGAAGAAATGAAGGAATTTGGGGGGTTTTGTGACAAGGGTTAAAGAGAGGAGTAGCCGTTGGGGAGGGGAGACATGGGACAAACTTTTCCTTTACATTTCTTCTTTATGACTTTTGGACTATTTGAATAAGTTTACGGCGGGATGGGTCGAATTTGGTACGTATTGAGGAAAAAACATTTGAGGTCATGTGATTAACGGTAAGAAATCGGGCATTTTTTTTTGGTAATGTGGGTCCATGTTTACTTTGGATGTTCATCATTTTGCCTGTATGTTAGTAGACATAAGCCTTCACAACGTACTATCCTAAAGGTGTTATTATACCGAAGAGATGATTCGATTTTCCATTCTTTTTGAGGGATGGTGAATACGGATGGCTACTACCTTTATATGAAAAGAATTGCAAATCCTGAGTTGTATGCAATGTCACATAAGACCATTATCCTATATTCCTACATATATACAAGATACAAGCAAATCGCTTTGGAGCACACTTGATTTATGAATATTATTACGAGTATTTCTCAATGACACTATAGACAATGTAGACGATGTAGTGAATGTACACACTCAAACCTCAATTGAAACAGTCTGCAATTCATGGATAGTTGTAGTCGTGTAGAAGTCGTCTCTCTACCAAAGTTGTTCGTGATGCATCAAAGGATGAACAAGGAAGTTGATGAAGACATTCTTTCATGTAATGGAACTGTGACAAGACCTTAAGTTATCTTTGAATGCCTTTCACAAAACCTCTTTATTCTTTTGAGGCCTTCTTCGAGAGCTGTTGGCTCAAGAGCGATTGTAATTCGAAGCCAATTGATCATTCCTGAGGTTGAACCTGTACATACAAAATGTATTGTAATGCAAAATGGTTGATCTTGTTAGACCAGTATCACAAGCTTCTAATGATTGACTCCTCATTTCATCAGAAACTCTGATTTGATTTGATAACACTATTTTTTACATGCATCATCTCGAGTAATGAAACATCCACATGTGTTTCTTTGGCAGTTTTTAAGAGGCGATCTGTTATTGGGGCTGATCAAGTAAATAACTCCAGTAGACCAGCGTAAATCTATAAACTTATCAGCAGGACTTGTATCTAGAAGACTAAATTTGTAGAACAGTTAATGATGTTGTACTTGGATTAGCATTAGGAAACGGAACAGTGGCACCTGCCTAGTATACATTTTATGCTTCCTGTTCTTCAGGTTCTCAGGTGAATCGTCATCAATATTCTGAAAGAAAAGAGGAAAAGAAAAAGACGATAGTAACAGTACCTGGTAAGATCAATACTCTCTCTTCTTTTGCAAGCTTTAGGCAAAAATCAGTGTCATCTTCTATGCTGTCAAATAGAGAAATGTCTAACTTGACCTGCAACATATTTTGTCCTAAGTCATGCAAGGATCACTTCAAGCTTCATAGTCTCCGGAAAAACCACATATGATTTTTGAACAAAGAACGTATTATTTTCTCACCGTCGCAAACATCGAACCTTCTGGCTTACTCGGACATGAAATGCTTGGGATCTCCTTTAGTTTCTCATGGAGAATATCTGCATCTTGGCGCAGTATGTTGTTGACATTTAAAAAGAACTCATCGCTTGTCTTATCCAAGATTTCAGGAACTGCAGCCTGTCATCCTCAAATATTAGAGGTGGAACTATGGGTTTAAGATAATGTTGCAAAACAACTAGCACATTATCAGGCTAGGAACATTCACGTCTAATGAATGTGATCAGGATAGGAACACATTTTTAAATCACATGAAACCAAGAAACGGCGTTTTAATGTTCCATCAGGAAGACAAAGAGAAAGTATGACTGATGAAATCCTAGACCTTAAGTTGTATTAGAAACCCTGTAATACTACTGCTATGAATCATGTATGAGATGTGGTCGAGCAAGAGCCAGAGATGAACCTGAATGAATGTTGGCGGATCAGACGCAACTCCCAGATATGCTTTAATTCGCTTCATTACCTGAAAAAAGAAAAAAAAATGAAAGAATGAATTAAGCATGCATAGGTCCTTCAAACTCCAGAACTTGCACATCTTCTGCCTTCTTAATTCCTTTATTGTTGTAATCTTTTTTTCCGAAAACAGAAAAATTAGAGGCATCAAGAGACCAGGACCTGAATTCTTCTTATGCTTCTGCAGAAAAATCAAGAAGACTAGTCCAGCACTTAAGTTAAACCACACATCTTTTTACATCTACATTCAAACCAGACTGCAGTTGCATATACATTCTCTAGATACAGACAGTTGCATACTTGCATATCAGTTATCTTTTGCGAATATTGTCAAAAAAGGCTGTACAGTTCCTGAACTGAGATAAACAAAGCACCTCAATGCCTTGGGAATATGCACAGTAACATCGAAGGCTGGCAGGTAAAAAGCTCACCCAATAGCTAGTATTCCTAGCTAGCATTAGTAATGGCTGATGAAGGAATGGAGTCTAAGGGACTATGAACTACCGATTTTTTTTCTACAGGTAGTGAATCTAAAAACACTCTGGAAACTGTTCTGATTTTCGCTATGTTTACTAGATGTGTTTTGTGGGTATTGAACACGGTGGACAAAATTGTGAATTAAATTTGGAAGTATTGAACACACATGAGATTTAGAGCACACAATGAAATCAAGATATCTGATGAATTTGGCCTCAAAAAAAAACTAAAAGGAAAAGATGATAGATATCTGATGGATTCTGAAGCAGATTCCACCAACTGAGAAGACAAAACATGAAGGGTACACCAACCTCAGATTTCTGTAAGATACCATTTGGATCAGTTGTGACAAGCCAACCAAGCCGCCAGCCAGGAACAAGCCACCTCTTTGAAATGGATCCAACTGTAAGAACTGGTGCCTTGGATGCAAATACTCCCATTCTAACAAATGGATTGCTGCTGAAAATGATGTGCTCATATACCTCATCAGAAATCACGAGTAATCCTAGTTTTCCTGCAAGTTCTGCCACCTGTGTTGAATGCACCAGCAAAACTTAACAGATTAACATTGGCATTTATGTAACCAATTGTCTAATGAGATGCCTAATCCTACAAATTTCGGATATGACCGACAGGAAATCGACATGAACTTTCTTATGCAGGATTTCCAAAATAAAAACCCTCATATTTTGCAGGAAATCAAGTTGTTTGTCAGTGCAGTGTCATATGATATCAGAAACATACAATAATAACAGGAAAAAGTACAAAATCAAGTTTTTTGTCAGGGCAGTGTCATATCAGAAACATACAACAATCACAGGAAAAAGTAGAAACATGAATATTACTATTGTTCAAAGTTTAATGACAATCTCAACATATCTAGGAAAAAATGTATGACATGTTGCAAAGATCGTTATTTTAAAAGGACGTTGTAGAGCATACATCATCTAGATGCTGGTAAGTATAGACACTTCCACAAGGATTTCCAGGGTTTATTAACACGATAGCCACAGTATTTTCATCAGCAAGAGCCTCAACTGAATGTAGGTCAACTTCCCATCCCTTTTCTGGAAGAAGATTATAATGGCGGACTTCAAGTCCGGAAAGAGCTGCAGAGGCATCATACATTGTAAAAGTTGGCGTTGGTAACAGTACGTTGGAACCAGGGGCAGCAAGGGAAGATATTGCTGCGTGGACTGCTTGCTTGCAGCCAACAGTGAGGTAAACATCATTTTCCGACAAACTGTAAGGGAGATCCCTGGAAATGTAATCTGCCACAGCCCTTTAATGAAAATGGAACAGCTTATGAGTACATTTGTATATGAAATTAAACATGGAAGAAGCACATTGTTGATACAATGAATCTTAGGTAAGTTACTAAGACAGAATTTCGGACTGTGATTCAAATTTAGGCATTTTTGGGAATCAGATTTGCATTACTTAAAGTAGAGGGAGAAATCTGTGTGTATCATAGGGATAATTAGCGCGCACACAAAACAGACGAAAAATACAGGAGAACGATTCTAGAGTGCAACAGTGAACGCCTACTCCCTGAAATAACTCTAGTATCTAGCAAATATAGTCTCACAAATACAAAAACCAGGACAATGCTCACACAATACATGGTATCAACCAAAGAACCCGATTACACCTCTCACTCAAGGCCAGGAATCTTAGGTGGAGAGACCTCACACAACACTCTCTAAATAAATTACGGCTACATCTCTCGGCTCTTAAACCCCTTGTGACCTTATTCCATATGACCGAATTCACTACTCCTACGGTCTATATGAACTTCTTCGTCCACAACGATATTCCTCCTTCCTTAATTGTATACATTTATGGTCATTATAGTTTGTGACCCCTCATTTTATACTCAATTTCATGTTCCGCCACATCTTAATCTTATTACCTACCAAAAAACCCGAAACAAAAATGGAACATCTAAACCATTGGTGGGAGCATAATAAATTCGGGGAGATTCTATCTTAAAACCAATTGACGATAACTGAATGAGTACACTACATTGGTAAGGAGTTAACCTCTTCCCCAAATTTCTCTAAAATGAGTCCATCCATGATCTATTAAAGTCAAACTTCGTCACCAAACCAGTTAACACTATAGCAATAACCCAAAAACCAATCACTAATACTACATTGTTCATTTGTTGCCCCCAACGAGATAAAATGTCAGCTAACTCAGCTGGTAAAATCCTTAGAATCAAATATCGTCTCTAAAGAGTTAGAATTCAAAACTCGTCTACATCAATGCATCATAATAGTGATACTCAGTATGATCAAGGTGTAATAACCATGTTTCAACATGTTGACTTTTAACAATAAAAACATACAATAGCACAGCAAAGAAAGTAACCTTTTGGCAGGGGGAAGACCATTGTTGCCGACATAACCATTGAAACGGGCAGAGCGCAGAGCATCAACGACAGCATCCTCGGCCGCGGCGGCGGGGCGAAAGCAATGAAAGGGTGAAGGGTCGCCGTGGCCCATAGGAATAACAGCGCGATCATCTTCTGGATTGAGCTGATCCCTCAACATACTCATTGCTTGTCTTACTGATAGTACTTGGTTTTCTACACACTTGTTGCTTTTCTCCCATTTTTTGTTGAATCTCCATTCTTTTTCACCATTTTTCTCCATCTTCAGTTCTTTTTCGGCTTTTAGTTGCTTCAATGTGCAGTTTTCTGAAGATATCATAGAATTCTGAAGTGGATGCTATGTGTTATTACTAAATACTAAGACACATGGAGTGACGTTAGAAAGACATAATAATCTCGTTCCTCGTGGAATACGATAACATTTGACTTTTGTGCGTAAACAATTCTATACAAAGAAGTGAAAGAACAAACAAAGAATATGGTACTATGTGACGTCAAAAAAAAGAAGATTATGGTACTATGTATTTAAACAAAGATCCAAAAAAGTCAAAAAAGGAACATCGTTAAAAACGAGAAATAAATCAACCATTTTGTATTAGTATAAAACAAGCCAAATTCGACTAAATAATTCACATCGGCATCACATTATTGTCGAACACAAACATACACAAGTCATACAATGTGTCATAAACGTACATGTTTGTTTAGTTAGAAATCGTTCATCAGAAGAGTTGTACGTACAACTGAATAGAGTAGCATTTATTTGTTGCAATAGAGTGTGACATTCAACAATGAAGTTGTCAATCACATACGACATCTACTAACAAGAATTTGAAATAATGGATAGAACAATAATATTGTTATGATCCAATTGCATGCCTTTGGCAAAATCCCTTGATTCTTTCAAGTCCTTCTTCAAGAGCAGATGGCTCCAACGCAAATGTGATCCGTAGCCAGTTCTTCAACCCCACCGCGGTACCTAGACCATAAACACCAGCAGTAAATTGTTCAATTCAAAGTCGGGTTCTTTCATGAAGCGCGAGTGAGAACTGCGCTTTTTAGACCTCAACAGCTTGTTTGCTTTGTTAATGTAATTGCAAAGAGAAATGTATGAAACTGGAGTATGTATAAGTTGTCAGGTGATAATGTTTTTACCAGGTAGAACAACAATCTTTTCCTCTTTAGCAAGCTTGACACAGAAATCGATATCAGACTGAATATCATTCAAGAGTGACAGGTTGAGTTTCACCTGCAAATTTTGATGACAATTCATGGACAGTTAGTTTTACCATTCCAAACCTTATCAAAGACGTGCGTTAAGCAAAACTTTCAGTGAGAATTTTGATTTTTCTCACCATCACAAACATGGAACCTTCTGGTTTATGTGGACAAGTAATACTTGGAATCTCTTTCAATTTCTCATAACAAATGTCGGCAGCTTGACGAAGCACATTGACGATTTTTGAAAAGAAATCGTCTTTTGTTTTCTCGAGGATTTCAGGTAGAGCACCCTGAAAAGAAGAAGCTTTCACCCTTTCATGTTTTGCAGAATACAAAGGCAGATCAACAGAGAATCATGCATAATTGCATACAGAGTACTAACCCTCAAAATGTTATCAGAATGCTCTGACTGATATATACTGGGGTTACTCAGTTTATTGAGTAGCACCAAGTTACATACTGAGGTAACTGCATTATGTGCACTATATGTAACATTGAGAGTCGAGACCAACCTGAATGAATGTTGCAGGGTCAGAAGATATGTTGAGGAAGCCCTTAAAGCTCTCCACAAGCTGATAAGACAACAGTACACGTTAGTCTATTTTGTTCAAAGACTGCATGACAAAACAAACCCAAAGAAGAAAATATGACAGCCTAACAAACCTAGGCGACTCCCGTTCACATGATATGATACAGGTAGCATCAACCAGTCATTATATACATATAAAACGATCCCTAACTCTTAAGCCCTGAACAAAGTCTAAAATTCGAGTCTTGAAGTGTAGTATTAGGATTAGTCCTGGCTTTCATGTACCACTTGACAGTATCTCATCACCAAACTAGAGAAATCTAAACTCCTAAACTTTCTTACTTGCTGTATAATATCCACTGACCAGGCAGAGCAAAGTCTCAAAAGTTTCAGGCATCTAATTCCACCACATCAAAACTGACCTAATTATGTTGCCCTCAGACTAGGGATAGGAGTATGTGGAGCTAATACTCACTAGAATTTTTCCAACTTGTTTTGTCATAGGTAATATCTAAAGACGCCATACAGCATATGCGATCAGTAAACACGGTTTCTCCACAAACTCTTCCCCAATCCTTTTAATAATGTACAAGTAGACACACACGTTCATATAGGATACAGAGAAGGAAAGAGATGAGACAAAGTTTTAATCTGCAAGAGCGACAAGCATGATCAAGAAGCTAATGAAAGAGAAAATTTTCAGTATTTATAAACTAAGTGGCAGAGTGATTATTGTAAGGCTGTAATATGATAATAATCACATTTGTTAAAGAAGGCGAGTAAAATGTAAGTCAAGAGCAGACTGTACCCCAGATTTGTGCATGATGCCCTGAGTATCAGTTGTCGCAAGCCAACCAAGGCGCCATCCAGGAACGATCCATCTCTTTGATATTGAACCAAGTGTAATAACCGGAGCAACATTTCCAAAAGCACCCATTGGAACATATGGAGTCTTGCCAAATACGAGGTGATCATACACTTCATCAGCAATTACAAGAATCCCAAGCTTTCTTGCAGTTTCTGCCACCTAAAACCAACCATAAGACTGCATGAAATGATCTATATTGCATGTTGCTGAATTATTGCAGCAATGTACTCGTTGAATTATGTAAAACAAAAAACCACCTACTTTCACAAGAGAATCCAAATAATAAAGCGTATTAGATAAAAGTTTGAATAAAATGACAGGAAAAACCTGCTTTAGGTGCTCATAAGTGTAAACACTCCCACAAGGATTGCCAGGGTTTATGATAACCATGGCAACAGTATTCTCATCAGCTAGAGCTTCAATTGCATTAAGATCAACTTCCCACCCTTTCTCAGGAAGAAGATCAAAATGGCGATTTTCAAGCCCTATATAAGCACACCGAGCCTCATAGTAAGGGAAACCTGGCCTAGGTAACAAGATATTTGCTCCTGGACGAGCAAGCGCTGCTAGGGCAACTTCAATTGCCTGTGTACAACCCAGTGTGAGGAAAACATCATCTGCTGATAATTTGTACGGAAGATCACGAGAGAGGTACTCTGCTACAGCCCTGTTCGCATAAAAAAAATATATCATGCATAACTGCATAAGCCAGAAACTAACCAGAAAAACACAAGTACATTATTCACAATACCACATTTTAACAGATTTGGGTACCAATTTTACTTCAGTTTTACTTTTTTCAATCATTAGGAAAGCACAAATGCGCAACTAGTATGAGTAAGCACAATTCCTTCGCCAATGTATCCCAATGCCTACACAAGTCATGTCAAATGATCATCTTGTAGGTAAATTGGTTAATTTTCGAGGAAAGGTGCATCATCTCAAGCAATAAGCCTAATGCTTCTCGGAATCTATCCTCTATTGTCATTCAACGAAGGACTTGCATGTATACAGCTAAAGCCGAATGCTAAGTACACACATATATTATCAAGGAGTCATATCGAAACAAAAACATTACTACATTAGCTATACGTCTATACTAAAGAGTTCACCTGGCTGCAGGCCTACAGCCAGCATAAGCGGCAATGGACTACAATCGCAAGGAAAGGTTCTGTTCACAAAAATGTACTCTGATTTGTTATATTACTTCAAAGATATTTCACCAAAAGTTCAAGGACCTTGGAAAAATTCACTGACATTTTCGCTCTTTTCCCATGACTGCCGTGTAGGTAGCTCAACCAGCATAAGGAAAATGATCAGGCAGAATCCAATTCAGCATAACACTACAAGAACACAGGTCAAGGAGGCTGATTGTTGCGTAGACAACAACGACAATGCTCAATCGCAAATTAGAAACAGAGAATTTTAAATGACTTTCCTAACTCTTAATTTTTGTAAATTGACATATTCTTGTTGCCTCAGAAAGATAATTCCAAGTTGTACCATTTTTCTCTCTGACTTCTACCATACTACATATTGCCAAGGGAATCACGTAACAGCAGATTCAAAGAACATGGTTGGTTGCAAGGACAAGCAGTACAATCATACACAAAAGCAAACAAAATAGATGCTATCAACAAAATAAAGAAAGAGCAAATGGGGTAGAGATGAGTCATTCTCAAGCCACTTAAATTTGTCTAATCTGCATTTCGCAATCAAACACATAGTATCACATACATATCTGTGTCATCCTACTAGGCAGAAACCAATCCTTCACTTCGTAATTCTCGTCTTGTGATTGTCAATACGAGCCTGACACGAAATCGAGTTTACAAGGTTTTAGATGATCAGATGATGCCTTTCTTATCACTAGATTTTTCTCATTACTGTGAACAGAAATACCTGAACGTCATGCAACACCATATATTGAGAAGTGACAGGTACACTGGTCCAGTGGGAAGCTACAACACTGGGTGTGTCATGTGTGTGTCACGAATAGCTAGCCATACATCATGTCTGGCTCCTATGTCTTGGTATAGGTAGGATCTTTTTATGTATGTCAAGTTAATGGGCCAATAGAAAGGTTTATAATGTGTTGTTTTTCCTCGGAAGGGAATGGTGAACAAAAGGGAGCGATTATTAGCACTACCTACGGTAAACATGGTACCTAACAGTCGAACACTACTTCATCATGTGAGAGTTTATAGGACATAAAGCATCTTCATACCAACATTCACACTCTTAATTTCTACTCCGTATATAATTTCCGAAGTCGGTCGTACGAGCAAATGTTTAATTATTCAATAAACCTAATGAAATTTAAAAGCTAATACCTAATATCTAATGTAAGATAAAAGCTTCACACACGTAAATCCTAACGCAAAATTGGTAATGGAAATGTAACACTAATTAAACATGCTAATTATTGTGAAGGCATGAAAGAACTAACTCAACCAAAACCCTAATAAGCTGATGGTTTCGAAATTTTAACTTTTAACCATCCTGATAACAAGTCAAACGATGGTGGTGGAAATTGACTCAATACACAAAATCGAGTCTGATCACAAACGTCAAATGAGCCACGACATGATGATCAATAAGAAGAACAAAAAGAAGAGGAATTAAACATACTTGCGAGCGGGAAGAATGCCGACGGTGGAGCCGTAACAATTAAACTGACCGGAGCGAAGCGTGTCGACGATGGCGTCCTCGGCCAAGGGAGACGTGCGAAAAGAAGGAAAATGGGAAGGGTCACCATGGCCAAGTGCAATAACTTGGCGCGTATCATTTTGATCAGGATTAAGGTTGTCCATCACCATATTTAGTACACCTCGTACTGTTATATTCGATGCACTCGTCAAAGATTCATTGCCTTGAAACTTCCATTTCGCCATTTCTCCACCGTTCTCCATAGATGATTTCTCACTGTGTATCTTGTTTTTCACGTCGCTGATTCTCTCGAGTTTTTTTTGGTGTGCAAGAGTTTTACAAGAAGTGTAACGTGTGACTTGAAATAACAATAGGATTGGTGGGAGTCTTAGTTTAATGAAAGCTACATGCTTCGTATTTTTCCCTCAAAAAAAAAAAAAAAAAAAAAAAAAAAAAAAAAAAAAAACTACTTCCACTTTTTACTACTCTATACACGAGATCCCAAGATATTTTGATAAGTAAACATATACTACTACACACTATTAAATATTTTGATGAACAATAATTAATATTTTGATGACCGATAACCGATTATATATTTATAGACAAATTGCAAGTATAGCTCTTCAAAGAAATAAGTTTAGTGATAGTACCATTAAAAATCATTTTGATAATCTTGAGAACAAATGTTTGATACTAATTAATGTATGTTGTCAGTGCTCATCTCATTATTGAGTGTTCATCGAAATTTTTCACGAGCTAGATAAAATTCTCTCTTTTGGAAGGAAATACGAGTGGGGAAAACAACAGTTGTACCAAAGGTTTACTCGGTTTCATTAGAAAAGGATTCATATTTGACTTCAACGTCACCCACTTGATGGTAAGTTTGTAACTAGATCTCACAAAGTTAACCGCAACTTCAGCATTTGATTTGAATGAGACGACTAGATACCAGATTAGACTCTACTACTATGACCCCAACATAATATGAACATCTCGCTAACCCGATACGAGTTGACTCTACTTACTAACGCGAAACATGTTTTCTAATTGCTCGTGGCTCAATTATGAAAACAACGTTCTTCAAACTCGGCATTGTCTACCTGCCTAAAAAGCCCAAAGCTCAAATCACCATAAATTATTGCCTAAGGTCCAAAATACACCCAAAGCAACTCCATCTAAATCTAAGGCCTGATCCAGTAACCCAAACCAAAATAACCCAACTTAACCCGAAAAGTATTAACTCAAAGTGCATTTGACCCAAAATGTCCAAACCAAATCAATTCATGAATAGCCAGTTTGTTGGGTTATGCGGTAACCGAGCCTAAATCCTTTTCTCCGTTTTAAAGATCCTATCAATCTTAGCATCGTACTCGTAGGTCCCAATCCACTACTCGTAACTCGTAAGTCGTAATTCTCCATCTCATTTTCATTTGTCCTCCTACAAGAACAAGACCATTGTATAAAGACGGTGGGACGTAATAGAAAAGAACGGGTCAGCCGCGGAAGGAGGAGCGTCAAAAACAAGCTAAAGCCGGCAAATACATACATCACTCACTGAAAACAAAAAACAACAAAAAAAAAAAAAAAATAACAAAGAAAAAGAAAAGAAACAACAGAGAAAGCCTGCAAGGCTTGAGAAATTCTCGTGTAGTTGTGTGCCACGTAACCCGGACAACATTTTACTCGCTTTTTGTCCCCCTTCTCTCCTCTTTTGGGCGGCGCCCCCTTTTCCCCGCTTAATCCACTCTTCTTCCTTCCTATTTAAACCCCCCCTTCCCCCACGCTCTTCTTTCATCCACCATTGTATCTTCTCATTAACTCTACATTTCATTGTATCATAATCTGTCGGTCCAAATTTAATTTAATTAACCAAGCATGAATAAAAACAATAAATTGGAAGTTCGGTATAGAGGCGTTAGGAAACGGCCGTGGGGCCGTTACGCCGCCGAAATACGTGACCCGTCTAAGAAGACGCGCGTCTGGCTTGGCACTTTCGACACCGCCAAACAAGCTGCCTTCGCTTACGACACCGCCGCGCGTGAGTTTCGCGGTGACAAGGCTAAGACTAACTTCCCCCTCCCCGACACCGCCACAGTCGTCGAAAATGGTCAAACCGGTCAATGCGCTGGTGGGTCTGGGTTTGGGTCCGGATCATCGAGCGAGGGCAGCACGGTTGATGAAGAGGAATCCCACACGCGTGAGGATCATGTGGACCTCACGCGCCGTCACGTGGGTGTTGGTGTAGGTTTGGAGGCGTACGGGTTTTTTGTCCACCAGGGTCAGCTGATGGGAGTGTACCCTCACGCGCTGCCTGTGTTGGGGGGAAGCGGGGCGGTTCCCTTTCGGATAGATTGGGGCATAATGCCAGCCGGGTTCGGGTGTGGGCCGGCCCAGAGTATTTCAGACGCTTCCTCAGCTGTTGAAGACACTCGTTCGTCTAGGAGAGGGATTAATCTTGATCTTAGCTTAGCTCCCCCAATGGAAGCATAGATTTTCAGGTTGTTTTTTTTCTCGATCAAATAGACGAGAAACTACGTCAACTATGTTACCGTGATATTGGAAGTTTTTCTAAAAAAGTGATGTACTATCATGTAGATAATACTTTTTAGGGAAATTCCAGCCTGTACCCCTATAGTTTCGACTTTTCCATGTTATACCCAATCTTATTTTACAATTTCAGTTTATACCCCTGAAATATAAATTTTGTTCACAATGTGACCAAATTATCATATTGCTGTTAATGAGCTGTTAAATTTGGATGTTTCATCTAAAAGGTTAAAACATTTTTCCTACTTGTACCC
>JBBYHQ010318532.1:0-16024 GCA_038382645.1 Spergularia azorica | reverse complement strand
AGTAACCATTCATTCCAAAACAAAAATCATTCATTTCATGACAAAAACAATTCATTTTAGAACAAAAATCATTCATTTTATAACAAAAACAATTCATTATAAAACAAAAACAATTCATTCTATAACAAAACTCATCCATTTCAGAACAAAAACTAACCATTTCAAAACAAAATATAACCAATCCAGAACAAAAGGCAACCATTCTAGGGCAAAAACTAACCATTCCAGAACAAAAGTCAACCATTCTAGGACAAAAATCATCCATTCTTGAACAAAAACTACCTATTGCAGAACAAAAACTAACCATCCTAGGACAAAAACCAACCATCGTAGGACAAAAACCATTCATCCCAGAACAAAAACTAACCATTCTAGGACAAAAAACAACCATCTCAGAACAAAAACTAATCATTCCTAGACAAAAACCATTTATCCCAAAACAAAAACTAACCATTCTAGAACAAAAAATAATCATCCTAGGACAAAAACTAATCATCCCAGAACAAAAACTAACCATTCTAGCTCAAAAACATTCATCCTAGAACAAAAACAAACCATCCCGAAACAAAAGTCGTTCACTCTTGATCATAACCAACCATTTTAGGACAAAAACTAACCATCCCATAACCAAAAATAACCATTCCAGAACAAAAACTAATCATCCTAGGACAAAAATCAGTCATTTCAAAACAAAAACTAACCATTTCATAACAAAAGACAATTACTCTAGGCCAAAAACTAACCATCATAGGACAAAAACTAACCATCGTTGGACAAAAATCAACCATTTCAAGACAACAATCATTCATCCCGGAACAAAAACTAACCATCCTAGGACAAAAACCAACCATAGTGAAACAAAAACTAACTATCCTAGGACAAAAACCAACCATCTCAGAACAAAACCTAACCATCCCGAAACAAATTTCATTCATCTCACAACAAAACCTAACCATCCCGAAATAAAATCCGTTCATCTTAGAACAAAACCTAACCATCCCGAAACAAAAGCCGTTCATCGCGAAACAAAATGAATGGTTATGTAATGAATGATTTTTTGTTCTAAAATCTCGCAACTAGTGTTCCCCTCAGTAAAGGGAACGGCCACAAAAGGCCCTAGAGGCAAGCTTACGAATTCGTATGGCTCAATAAACCGATACTTCATCATTACCGACCAAGGCTCGACAATAAAACGGTTAGTAATGTATTGGAGAGAAAAAATGAATTGAAATTACAATAAAAGGAGAAAGGAGGAGAGAAAACTACCTTTGAAGATCAATGATTGTAGATCCTCCAATGTTAGGGTATTAAGTCATCTAAATCGATTTTAATCTAAGTGAGGTTGATTGATTTTACTTACTTAGGAGCTAAGGTGATCCTAATGCTACACATTTATTAGTAAATGATTAGTATTTAAAGTGGAGTGTGATGTGAGATTAAATGGGAGAATATGAGCAAATGTAGAAGTAAATGCAAGATAGTGAACTCTCTTTTTTTTTGTATGTGAGAGGGCCGGCTCCTCTCTTCTCCTTCTCTCTTTTTTTGTTTGCTTTTGTTTGTGTATTGATGAGTGTTGAATGATATTAAATGAGGAGTGTTTGCTTAAGCATGAAAAGAAGAGAATGTGAGTGAAGGAGAATGAATGAGGGAGATAATATCTCATTAATTTGGACAAATAAATAAAAAGAACAACTTGCTCTCCAAGCCTCACTTGGCCGGTCCTCTCAAGCCACACACCTCATCAAATTTTTTTGTCTTTTGCTATTGTATGTGTTAGGAGAGAATAGTGAGTCATTAGGTTAAAAATTAAAGGAAAATAGAAATAGTTAGCATCTTTTAGTATATAGTTAGAGTAAATGTGAATGACATGTGCATGAAATATATAAAATGATGTCATTGCTTATGTGGTTTAGTAGTATGAAAATAAAATCGGGATTGGCTTGTTTCGAGCAAATTTACCTCGGTTTGCGCAAAGATGAAAACCGGGTGATTTAAATCAATGAATTAATGAAATTAGAACTAAAAATGATAAAAATCAATATTATTAATATTATTTACACAATCTTCGAAATTTATATAAATAATAGAAAAAATGGTAAAATTGAAATTGTTGAGAAATCGTTTTATTTACAAATAAACGAATAGAAATGGGAGAATAGAAATGAATGAAATGAAATTGAATTAGAAAATAGAAATAGGTTAATAAAAATGAAATAAAAATGGTGAGACAAAATTTGGTGTCTACAGCATCTTGACCGAAATCACCACTCGGCTTCTCGGCCGAGTGGCGTCGTTGTCGCTTATGTTCATACTTTGTTTCAAGTGACTATTGAATAAGATCGTTATAATTCGTATACTCAAATAATATACTTTCGAATAATGTACTAATAATGGAACAAATCATGAATTAATAAAGTTGATACCACCTAGAGTTCGGCGTATATTCGGCTCGGCCGATCGCTGTCAAGAAATCCCCTGATCAAGGTACCGTGGGTCGGATTAGCTACCGACTTCCTAATAGTTTTCCTCCTAGATGGGAACTTCGTCCTACCGGCTCATCTTGCGAGGGGTGTGCACACTCGGGGTTATTAGGGGCTGTTATTACAACTCTAGATCGAACGAAGTTCGACAAAGTGGTGGCTACGGGGTAGGACCCAGGCCAAATATACGTAAAATAATATATGACTACACGGCACGTGGATCATACTGTATTCTGTATCTAGTGATGATACTCATGATTATATATTCTCGATTGTGATTTCTTCAGAGTTGGCTGTTGTTCATTCTTTGTTAGCTACGCCCCTCAAAGCGCGTATCTCATTAGTTGTTTCATTTGTTTGTTGTTCTTACTCAGCCTGTATGCTTACGTTCTGCTTTCTGGTTCGTTCCCTACCTTATTTCTGGGGCCTACGTCATTCTCGATGGCTTAGTTGACAGGTCTTGATGCTTTGGATGCTTGTTAGAGAAGTCGAATGCATGATTGGGGCTTCTTAAACATTTATTGGAACTTTATTTCATTTGGATTATGTAATTTGGATTTCGTTTTGAGAATTGTAGTTCGACAGTTTAAGACTTCCGCTGTTTCTTTCTCAGTTAATTCGTTGTGTCTGAATTTATTGCCAAGCAATTGACTCGGTAGTCAATTGCGGCGTGAGAATTCTATATATTTCGTTGAGCAAATTTTAGGGTTGTTACAGCCTCTTTGTCCAATGTTAATGGAAATATCTTTATTATATTTTATAAAGAACATACATTAAATTATTTATTTTAATAAATTTCTAAACTTCTTTCATCTTCCTCATCGTAACGTTTCTATAATTGAATTTCATGGTTAGTTTGAAATAAATTATTTTATTTTAGTAATGAATATACGGATAATAATTATGTGTTAGTTAGTTGTTAGATAATTAGAAAATTAATGGTAATAAGTTGTATAATTGGATTTTCAATTTTATTTTTTTAAAAATAAAATACGAAAAAACTAGACTTTAAAAAAAACCAATTTTTTCTTTGTAACAAACAATCCGGAGCGATTGATATTTTCTCGTAAAATTATTATCTTTCGAAAAATAATACATAGTTTGTGCACATGGTGACCCTTTAGCTAACCAGTTTTTGCACACGATACCGCTCAAGTTACCACTTTCTGCATATGATAACCTTAATACTAGGGATCTATGTATTTTTTTTAAAACTTGAAATTGAAACCATTTATTACTACGCTACGGTCCATTTGTGTCGTGCTATACTTTATGTCTTAAACATCGAACTTAGCGCACCATGGTATGAAGAGTAGGTAAATGACAATCTCTGGTAGAGCGGCGTTGCGTAGAGATGATTCGCCGTGATTATCGTCGGAAATCTCCAGCATTCAAGGTGAAAAAGGTCATCCCCAGATTTCTAGAAAGGGGTGGGGAGGGAACATAATAAAGAGGAACAATGTTTTTGTATATGGTTATGAAGTAATATTGTCATGGAAGCGGTGAGGAAAGAGGTAGGGAGAGAGGAGGATGAAGTTGTAGTGGGTAAAGATTATGCAATTATGGTGTTAGGGCAATTGTTTTCTAGAGTTGTGGAAGAAGATTAGGTTCATTCCCCCTATAAATTAGGGTAATATACTTTGTATTAGATTGAGCGTATCGTGTGTATTGCACTTAGTGTCTATTAGTGTATTGTACTTTCGTAGTTTCTTTGTAATATATCTATAAATATGAATAAGCTAACATCAACGTCCTACGTGACGTTCCATCATCGATTTTGATGGGATGTTGTCCAAGTGGAAAAGTCACGTAAGATCTCCATAAATCCCTTCAAATTCTTAAAAATAAATGTCTTTGAAGTTTCATTATTATCACCATTATTTTATATTAATGATGACAGTAAAACACTGAGTCTCTTGGCTATCTGTATGCCAAATTTGTAGGTTGCAATTTAGTTATGTTAGTATATATACATTTGTTCTCTGTTTGATCTAGGGAGAAAGATCTGCATTCTTCACATGTACAACTTTTTCAAATACAGAAATCAGACGTCGAGAAGAGCTATATATAGAGAAATTGGTGTAAAGGGCTTTTACAAACAAAGAAGGGATCGTTTAGTGCTTTATTTATGATTCGTAGGTACGCTTTGTATATTGTGTTTTTGTACTCCCAAATTATTATCATGAGTTGTAAATCGATATTATATTTTTCAGTAGTTATATTGTATTATATATTTGTCATTAAGGAATTCATTATTCTCATTTCTTTTACTTTGTCGCTTAATACTATTGATCAGATTCAAGCCATTTTGACTAATATTAGATATTGCATATGGTATGAGGTTTGAACCGCTCGAATAACTGTAGATCTACGAAGAATGTGAGAGTAATTGTAGGGGGGGGGGGTTTGAGGAATCAGTTTTCAAAATAATGGGAATGTGAATCACTTCATGGTTGGAATAAAGGTTCATAAAAGTGTTTTTGAGGGTGCTAGGGGCTCATTTTCGAGTTCATGGGGCCAAGTGACGATATCTGGGTTCGCATAAATTGTATATACGGAGAATGATGACAACGTGGGAAAGGAAACCGAAGTCAAAGTGGAATAATAGAAGAAATCAGGGAAAAAAAGTAAGGGAGGGGGAGAGTGTGAGCGCAGTTTGAACGAAGGTTTTAATAAATGAACTTTAACATGATTAACATGGCACAAGAACTTAAAGAATAAAGTAAGAATGATCCCGTGATTTCACAGGACCAAAATCTAGTTCTTAATTATAATTGTATAAATTCTCAACATTCATAAGGTGTTTGGAGTGGAGTCTAGTGTGCAATCGGCTATGAAGTTATTTAGTCAAGATTCTACGAAATTGGATCGGTTCGATGGTACTAACTTCACCCTTTCGAAAGAGAGGATAAAGTTTATGCTCTCTGCCATAAAGATCTTCTATGTTCTGGATGCGATCTTGCAACCCCTGCCCCCACCATGACCACCATCTGACAAAGAGACCGTAGCAACCGATGATTTGGTGCTGAAAAAAGAGAAGAAGATGAGATATTATGCCATGGTTAGTTGGTTACACTCTGCATAGTCTCACCGATCATCCGTCCAATACTACACTTCAATGTCTTCTATGAGGAACAATTGGAAGTCTTTTAAGGAGAAGTACAATGCATAGAAGCAATGGGCAGATAAATCATAAGCTTTAAATTTTTTGAGTTCATCATGTCTGATAGAGTGTGTCCATCCTCGATCAGGTTCAAGAATTTCTCACTCTTGCATTTAAGTTAAAAGATTTGATCAAAGTTAAAAGATTTGATCAAAGTTAAAATTCTTGTACAATACTCCCTCCGTCCCAGCTCAAACGCCTCATATTCCTTTTTAGGACGTCCCAGCTCAAACGCCCCATCTATTTTGGGACATCATTATCTCTCCTACTTTATTCTAATCTTCACACTCACTCTCACATTCTCTCTCATACTTTTTAAGAATCCCCACATTCTCTCTCCTATTTTCTCCTAATTTTCTTCCACTACCACTACTTTACTTTCTTTAATAATTTTTCTTATTCCACTACAAAAGGCTCACGGGGCGTTTGAGCTGGGACGGAGGGAGTATTTATTCGATGAATTCTTGCAAAACTTCCACCATCATGGAACGGGTGTAGGAAGAAGTTGTTGCATACTTCCGAGGAATTCCTTACTTTAGAACAAATTCAAAAACACTTATACATTTAACTTGAATGCTAGGAGTGACACCTCTGGATTTCCTTATTTGTGTTTTGGTTAACGAGAAAATGTTTTTAAAAAGGAAAGGAAATTTGGGAGTGTTACATTAAGGAGGAAACTTGCAATCGTGAGAAGCGTTTGGGAAAGCGATTAAGTTCTAAAGTGAATTATGTTGATGACAAAATTGGAAAGAACAAGAGAGTCAAGAAGAGGAAGAATCAGAATGGATCATCCAACCATTCCAACAAGAAGAAAAAGATCAACGACTTGTCAGAATTGACATGTTTCACCTCTGGAGTAGTCCAGGATCATATCATGCGTTTTCAGTCCCCAATAAGCAGAACAAGAAACAGAAGAATATCAACCATGGAGGAAGTGCATCTCCAAACGTGGTGGAAGTATAAAAGGACGTTGGTGACATAGTGGCCTTGGTTTCTGAATTGCACATTGTTATGATTCAAGAAATGCACATGGCCTCTGACACTAAGTGATGATTGGTGGTATGATTCCGGAGCCATTACCCATGTTAGCAACAACAAGACTCTCTTGAAGGACTATCCGGCTTCTGCACGTGATCATGAAGTGCTTTTGGAAGATCACCACATACACTTCCATGGTCGTCGGATCAGGGACGACGAAACTTCAGTTTTCTTTCGGGAAAAAAATTGTGTTAACTAATATACTTCATGCTCCTAGTATTAGGAAGAATTTGGTTTCTGGGGTTGTATCATGTAAGAAAGGACTTAAGGCTATGATGATAGAATCGAATCAAGTGATTCCATCTAAGGCCGGTGTGTTTGTTAGTAAGGGTTATGCTTGTAATGTGATGTTCAAACTATCTATTAATAAGATTTCTAGTTCCGCTTATATTGTTGTCTCTGATTTTAATTCAAGTTTTAGCATAAAAAGTTTGGCACATGTTAATTACAAAATAATGAAATTCATATCTAAAGATGGATGATTGTCTTTAGTAACGAACATGGTGATAAATGTGAAATTCTTGTTCAAGCCAAAATGAAGAGAAATCAATTTCCGAAAATTGTAGATAAGACTCTAAATATGCTAGAATTTGTGCATTTGCACATTTGTGAATACAATGGTGCGCTTATTCGAGGCGAAATTAGATATTTTATCACTTTCATTGAGGGAAGTTCTCGTTTTAAATATGTTATATTTTATGAAGACTATTGACCAAAACTTTAAGATGTTTAAGCCTTATAAAGCCATAATAGAGACACAAAACTGGAATAAAACTAAAATTCTTCGTAGTATTAGAGAGGGTGAATACTTTCCTACCGAATTCACTTCATTACAATTTTCTCATTTGATCCATATTACCTAATGAACTAGACCTGGCAAAACTGACCCAGACCCGAACATCCGACCCGAAATACTTGACCCGAACATCCGAATTTGACCCGAATTTGTAATCTGAATTCAACCCGAAACCCGAAATGACCAGACCCGAACCCGAAATTGACCAGAATACTGTTTGACCCTATATTGACCCGACCCGAAACAGACCCGAACTGAAATGACTCAGACCCGAATAATCAAACATTTAAATGAATCAATTGAACAAAAGGGACTTGGATAGTTATATCATATCTTCAAACACTGCAATTAGTAATAAAATTTTAAGTTAAGATAACATGAGACAGAATTTGATGTTAATATGTTTAAATTTGAACATTTTAGAATGATTTGACTCAAATTTGACCCGATCCGAATACGACCCGACCCGAATTTGACCCTTAGTTGATACACCCGAACCAGACCCGACCCAAACCGAACCCGACCCGAACCGAAATATATGACCCGAAAAGTGACCCGACTCGAATAGACCCGACCCGGACCCGACCCGATTGACCCGTTTGTGAGGTGTAAAATGAACCTAACTAATGAACCTTTTAATTCAAAGTCGTTGCAAATGTCCTTTTTAATTTCTTTTGACTAACGCCATTTTACTACTTTAATTTCCTAGTCTCTTTAACCGTTTACCGGCCACTCTTTCTCTCCCTCTTAAACCCCCTCACCACTCTCTCGATTCCCGCATTCCCAGATCTCACTCATTTCACACACACATCCCAAAAACCCATCCAACTCGGTCCACCCCAACTCACCGCCCAAAATGCCGAGTCGCCGACTCGTCCTCACCCTCCTTCTCCTCCTCTCTCTCTCCTCCCTCTCTCTCTCCACCGCCACCACCACCGCCGACATCGACCTCGACGACGAAGACCTCTCCTTCCTCGAAGAATCCGACGCCGTCTCCCCCGCCGATCACCACCACTCCTCCGACTTCTCCGCCGGCGGCGATGACGCTTTCGGCGACGACGACGACGACTTCGACGGCGGCGATGACAGCTTCGGCGACTTCGACGACTCCGAATTCGCCGGCGGAGAGGACGATCTCGCCGCCGATTTCCCCAACCCGGAGGTGGACGAGAAAGACGTCGTCGTTTTGAAGGAGCGGAACTTCACCGACGTGGTGGAGAACAATAAGTATGTGATGGTGGAGTTTTACGCGCCGTGGTGCGGACATTGTCAGTCGCTTGCGCCGGAGTACGCCGCCGCCGCTACGCAGCTTAAGGAGAACGGCGTCGATGTCGTGCTCGCCAAGATTGATGCTACCGAGGAAAATGAGCTTGCTCATCAGTACGATGTGCAGGGGTTTCCTACTATTCACCTTTTCGTCGATGGCGATCATAAATCTTACAGTGGCCAGCGCACTAAGTAAGTCTTCGGCCGAATTATCTATATTTTTGCGATGTCAATTAGTTTAGCCGGTAAAGTTTGCGAATTTTTGTATTCAGGTGTATATGTTTTATGATGTCAAGTAGTTTAGCTGGTATAGTTTGCGATGGTTTATATTGAGGTTCGTATGTTTTGGGATGTCAACTAGTTTAGCTGGTAAAGTTTGCGAATTTTAGATATCGTGTTCATTCTTTTGGGGGCAATTAGGTTCATATAAGATGTTATTTGTATATATGGTTCCCATGATGTTATTGGAGATTTACGATTGAAAGGCGAAATGTAACATGTTTTGACTTTTGAGCACAATGTAGTTATTTTCATAGATTGTCTAATGCAAAATGAGCTGAAGATTGATGATCATTGAATCGAGGAAACTGGAAAGAATAAGGGAGTGATTTGGTGTGTTTGACTAGATGTTTGCTGTTTAAAGCTGAGAGTGAATTCTCAGGGTTAGATCTTTGAACAATTGAATCAGGTTGTTGTTGTTGACGGTAAATTGTTAGCTTGCTCAGTTGGCAAGTTTAGAGTCGTATGTGTTTTCGTGGGTGTAAACTCCGAACTCTGAATCGTTTGCTTTGATTGGCCTCTTTCCATCTCATGGATCTGATAACTTGTGATCGGTGAATGAAATCACATGCCTTTTTGTATCTGATAAGTGAGCGATTGTATGAGTGATTTTGTTCTGGGCTTTGTGAATTGTGATCGGTTGATGAAATCTTTTACTGTATAATCTTTTGATGCAATGCATGTGGATTTGAAATGTGGTTTAGATTGTATTATAGTTGAAGAGTGGAGTAGCTTTTAGGATTTTTATATTAACTTAGGAGTCTTGCGGCTTGCACTGGATGATTTTGATGATGTTGGGTTAATGAGTTTAGACTCACAACTGGTATTTATATTGATAGGGACGCTATAGTAAATTGGATCAAGAAGAAGACAGGACCTGGTGTTTACAACATTACCACCACAGAGGAAGCAGAAAAGATTCTGACCTCAAATGATAAAGTTGTTTTAGCATATCTCAACTCTTTGACGGTGAGTTCACGAATCTTCTTTATATGAGAAGTTTGTTATGTAGTTATGCACTTATGCTTCAAAATGGTATGATGTGCTATTTGTATCTTGTGGCAACGTACATTTTGTCTGGCATATCCTTGCCGTTGTAAATGGTGGGATGATTCATTAAGTAATCAAATGCAATTTGCTGTACTATTGCTAGTTGTCTTGATTTTTTAGTTTCTTCTTCCCCTTTTGCTTTATGCCATTGTATTTATTGAGTTTGTATCACCTGAACCAAAAACTATGGATTGAGAGCCATGTGTTTTACGCCTTTGGATGTTTTTGTGTGCTTTGGGGGTAGGAAGAAACTCTGTTTCGATGCCAGCTATAGTGTAGTCTTCTATTACTTAACTAAACTAAAAAATAGGCGAGGATATTAGGGTCTTGGCTGTTGGAAGACTGGGTTGTGTCCTTACGGCTGGATGCTGTAGTGGGTCTTGAAGATGCGAGAATTAGAGGGTCTTGACATGTTGAAAGAGTGGGTTTGTGGCATGAGCTCGTGTAAGAGTGCAAGTTAGGGGCAGATGACCGATGAGACTCTTTACATTCTGAGTGTGTGTGGATATTCCCATTTGGCTGGTTATGTAAGACAATTAATTCCTGATTACCCTCGCATGGTCACATGAATAAGAGGAGATGTTTAACTCCTGATCATCTACAAATGCTGTTTAACTCATAGACTGGTGGTGATCAGTACTGGACCCATGCCAAGCTATTTGGCCGTTATTATTCTAAATAAGCATGTAGTTTACCTTTTTATTGATAAATTTGATTTAACTTTTATTTTTCTGCTCTGGATGCTTCATGCTTGAGCTTAATCTTTGGGATTCCCCTGTCTGACCCTGTGTCATAAACAACTTGTTATCTGCAGGGCCCTGAAAGTGAGGAACTTTCTTCTGCATCTAAACTTGAAGATGATGTGAACTTCTATCAAACCGTCGATTCTAATGTTGCAAAGCTATTTGAGATTGACGCTCAAGCTAAACGGCCTGCTTTAGTATTGCTGAAGAAGGATGCTGAGAAAATTAGTTACTTTGGTGAGTTGCCTTGTCATTTTCTTGTCTTACTCTGTCAAACTGTCTATTTGTGCTCATCTATATCTATTGTCATACAAACAGTGGCTATGCTCTTAATGTTTTACGTTGACATTTGTAGATGGAGAGTTTGCTAAAGCTGCAATTTCTGAGTTTGTCTTTGCAAATAAACTTCCCTTGGTCACAACCTTTACAAGAGAGAGTGCCACTTTCATATTTGAAAGTCAGATCAAGAAACAAGTAATTGTTCAATTATACTCCTCTTTATTTAACTTGATCCCATTGTTTGTTGTCGTGGCTTCGTTATGTACTTTGTTTATGGATAAGAGACATACCTAAGCATTTTACCACACTTCTATTGACGCGCTACTAATCATTCACTCAGCTCTTGCTGTTCGCTACTTCAAATGATTCAGAGAAGGTCCTTCCTACTTTCACTGAAGCTGCCAAACAATTCAAGGGCAAGGTATAGCTTTCCTTATCCTACTTATTTTGTGGTACTTGAGTCCATATTTATACCTACATCTATTGGTAGAAAGTAAAGACACCTATCACACCCTTTTGAGAGTTAGAGTTCTACCTTTAAATAGTAAAAAGAATTATTCTTCTCTGACCTTGTGTACATGTCTTTTATTTTTATCATAGAAGTTGGGTAATCTTGGAAGCTTTCTTCAGGTGTATCTGTTCTCTTTATTGGCTATCTTTTACCTTTCGTAGTGCTAGTTTAAGGTGCATTTACAGCTTATGAAATATGCACTAAGCATTTTCTCCAATGTTGAAAAAACTTGGGGAAATTTCAGTGAGGTATGTGCTCAGGTGGATCACGGAGGAATTCTAAGGTTTTCATAATTAATATCTTAAATATTGAGATAGAGTGAAATTTTGTTTATCTAGTCTCAAAATGTCAATGCTTAAGTAAAAGTCTTTGTGCAACTTAATTGATTAGGATTAGGATTTAGGACAAGACCCAGATACCTTAATTACCTAATTCCTAAGATTTGAGATGCCTAATATACCAACATATTTACTGAAAGCGTTAACGAGGTATAGATGCCAAAAGACTAGCAAAACACATGAGGGTAACCCAGTGAGGAAATCATCAACGATCATTGGGCGACCCATTTGGAAAGAATGTCGAACGGTTTGGTTTCTACAACCATATCAAAAGACTAGAGTATGGAGATGCATAACTCTATGATCAAGCTAGCTACGCAATCGTTTGTCCATATATCCCATCTCGAATGGGTGAAATAATCATTTCATATCTTATACTTTGAGATATGTGTTTTACTCATTATATCTTCTTAGTCGTGATAAATTTACCAGTTTCCTTTGAAATTAAAGGCCCGTAGTATCACTCTGATCATTAATACAATTTTAAAGTATTCATTCTCATTATGGAAAATGCTTCTATGTCGTGAAGCTGAAAGTAGAAGTTCACAAGCAGCAACATCAACAAAGTCTGGTCGTATCATGAATTGCGTTCAGCTTCTATTAGAATAATATTTCTTTTTCTTTGTATAAGCTTAACTCTTGCTGATACACAGTATTTTTCTTTAACTTGATTCAGATTATCTTTGTTTACGTCCAACTAGACAATGAGGATACTGGCAAGCCCGTCGCAGACTATTTTGGTGTTACTGGTGATGAACCAAAGGTGTGATCAGTGATGCCTGCACTTTACGCAATCTCACTTCTGCATGGTTTTCTGATTGATTTGAGATGTTTAGTTTCCTCATAGATATGTGACCATCAAGCATCCTGCTATTCTTTTATACAGATTATTGCATACACTGGGAATGAGGATACCAGGAAATTTATACTTGACGGAGAAGTGACTTTGAAAAAAGTAAAGGTAAGTGAAAATGTATCGGTTTAGTGTCGTTTTCCGTGAGCTTAAATTCTCATTGATTCTTGTGAGGTGTTTTATTTTTATTTTTTTTGTCTCTCCGCTCTGTTGTGAAATTTGGACATCTTATGTTTGAACTTAATCTCGTATTCTCATTGTATATAGGCTTTTGGTGATGGCTTTGTGGAAGACAAACTGAAACCTTTCTACAAGTCTGATCCTGTTCCTGAAAGTGTAAGTGGATATTCTTCTTTTTGAAGACGTGTTACAAGGAATGAATTGGCTTGGCGACACAAATCATTTTACCTAACTTTTAAATTGTTTCGACGAACAGAATGATGCTGATGTGAAGATAGTTGTTGGCGATAACTTTGATGAGATTGTCCTGGATGAGTCCAAGGATGTACTTCTTGAGGTCTAATTTCCCACTTGATCTACTTACTTTACCAGCCATGTCCCATGGGCATGGGGTCTTCGTATAGTTTTTCTGCAAGCTGGACTCTTTTTGAGGTTCTTATGTGAACTGATTGTCTTCAGATTTATGCTCCCTGGTGTGGCCACTGCCAATCACTTGAGCCAACATACAATAAACTTGCTCAACATTTACGAGGCATAGATTCCATTGTCATTGCGAAAATGGATGGAACAACAAACGAGCACCCCAGAGCAAAGGTAATAAACTTAATATACTGAATGTTATTCGACCTTCCTTTTGTCTAATGTTTGCATGGGCTTCGAAGTAATGATTCTGTACTGCCTTTTGCCTTTTTGCAGTCCGATGGGTTCCCAACTATACTATTATTTCCAGCTGGGAATAAAAGCTTCGATCCTGTAAGTGCGATTCTTTGATTTGAGTTATTAAAAGTTATCGACTTCATGATAGTTTTTTAAGTTATGTGAACTTTTGTGGTGTTCGCAGATCACTGTTGATCCAGATCGCACTGTGGTGGCATTCTACAAGTTCTTAAAGAAGCATGCTGCCATACCTTTCAAGCTTCAGAAACCAACATCTACTCCAAAGCCAGAGACTTCTGAGCCAAAAGATGTCTCGGAAAAGTCTGATGGTAAAGATTTGAAAGATGAACTATAATATTCTTGATATACGACTTAAGTCATGTGTATCACTACGGTTTAGTGAATCCAAAAACATAGAAAACAAATGTAAGTGTAGTAGAGAAAGTTGTAGAAAATGAGAACACCATGCACTGTGCGGCTTTTCAATGTGTCATGGGGTGGTACTTCCCATCGGTTATCAAGTTGAGTTAAGCCTTGTACTCGTCTTTGAGATGAATGAGCTGATATCGTATTGGGGTACTGATTTTTGTACTTGTATTTATTGTTGTTCTCTATTAGAGACATTCTGAAATGTCCTTTTGGGGACATCTGATGAAGTTGGAGACGCACATTGAAGTGATAATCACTTCCCCATTTTGTGAAGCTTGGGGTATTCCTCTCAAAAAAAAAAAAAAAAAATGGTTCTTGGGTTGCCCGTATAGGGTTGAATATCTATCCAAACCCGAAAGTTCTACCTTTTGTGGTCTATCACAAGTTCATCATTCCGCTCTTCATCATTCAAATAGCTTCTTTTCGTCCACGTTTTACACTTCTCTTTCCCTCTTCGGGGAGTTTGGTTCACTTTGAATGACTCCGTTTCCTTGTGTTTGTTTGTAAATTTTCTGTTTTTTTGTCGCTCCCGTACTCTCCTGTAAATCCGTAATCATTCCCCCGAAATGTTACCTGTCCATCTACCTAAGGTAACAATTTTGATTCCCCTGTTCATTTTCTCTATTCTCCCTTACCCTCTCTCTCCTTCCACACCCCTCCAATGGCCTCCCCATCTCATCCCACCACTCCCCACCATCAGAGATATGCCACTGGCTCTAAATGCCGCCAGAGACACCACCATGTGGCCGCCCATCTGCCAACGACGTCACTTGCCTCCCTTGCCACCATACCGGTGATACCACCTTATTTTGTTTTTTTCTCTCCTAATTCTTTCCCATATCTCGTTTCCTCCCACCTCGGTACCGACGAGCCCACACCCCGGCCCGGTGTCGACTCCACCTACATCCCTGACCGGAAACGCCCCACTGTTTTTTTTTTTTTTTTGAGGTAACTGTGAGGTGCTAGAATTCGTGCTCTTTTTAGATGCTGCACACCTTAGCAGTTGTACAAGGTAAGGTATAATTAGAACCATCATGTATGGAGAATCCGAAATTAAAATCTCGGTACAAAATCGAGAGTAGATAAACAAGTCAAGATCAAAACGAATTCTGAAAAAATATCCAGATTTCTCTGATAATTTTTGAATTAAATCTATTTCACCAATTAAATGCGCCAATTGTGTTACAAGTGATTTCTGGGAAGGCAGGTTAAAAAGAAAGCAAAAACAGAAACTCACTTTGGGTACATCAAATTTTGGGGACAACACAATAATGTCCCACCTAAACATGCACCCTGTATAAACAATGATGGACAAAAATGTGGAGCTACAAACAGAAACTTTTCTGTTCCGACGATGGTGGCTCTTGAAATTACACCGTAGAGATCTCGATACAGGGGAACACGAAGCTATGTGAATAAGGTTACGACATCTTTCCTGTACCCTCTTACAATTAAAAGCCTTGGAATGTTCTCCACCAGCAGATCCAAGTATTCCATGAAAAAATACGAGGGGTGGTGGGCAGGTGGAGGCGGTAGGCTAACAAGTACCACTGCGGCCATTCTCGAGTATCTGAGCATTATCGAGTTCAGCTTCAAGGTGGTGTAAAGAAACTTGTCCACTTGTTGCTCGTTCACTGTAACATTCTTGCCATCGGCCATCAAAGGTCTACCTTCTCTCTCTGCAGTTTCCTTCATCTTTCCCAAGTAATCAGCAACTCGCTGCTGCGCAGCAGTAAATGCCTCGAGTGACTCGTCATGCGGAGACCCACCCTCTTGAGCATCCCACGTTGGCATTGTGATTACAATTACTTCTGCCTGCATTCTCAAGTCGTAGAGAAACTTCTTAACATCAGCTTTTAGACCTTCAGCATCTGTTTCCTCCTCGGCTATGCAGAACACCTGAATCTTGCAATTTTCAAAACTCTCTTTTGTTAGGAGAAGTTGTGAAAGTAGAAGCATGAG
>JBBYHQ010318515.1:0-16028 GCA_038382645.1 Spergularia azorica | reverse complement strand
TTCTTGTCCATATGGACAATTCTGTTTGTGTGGAGCTGATCAAGAATGAAGAAATCCCTACAAATGCGTTGAGCACGTTGATTCGGGAATGCAAATCTCAAATCCTCCAAGGTAGCTGGATAGTCGAGATCGAACACACGTATAGGGAAGCAAATCATGCGGCAGACTGGCTAGCCAATAGAGGAGCCGATCAATCCCACAAGCTCGTCGTTCTAAAATACCCTCCGTCGGAATTGCGATTTATTCTTCGAGAGGATATGCTAGGGGTCTCGAGACCTCGTTTAATTTCTTCTTAAGTTGCTTTTCTTTCTTCGGGGCTTGCCCCTCTCTGTAACCAAAAAAAAAATATACGAGTAATAATAATTTTAGCATCAACAATTTTCAGAATGGGGGTTTTGATTTTCTTTTACAATACATAAGAGTTTGTTTGCTTGGCTTGCACCCCGTTGGGCTATGCTTATACCACAGTCGATGGATCATGAGGAGTATGGTAGTCATTCTCATCACAATAGTGGGGTGGTGACCATGGCATAAACAGAACTTTCATTTTTTAATTCATGACCTACACACCTTTATTGTGAGGAGGATCATCAAGATATCGAGACCATAATATAATCTATTACTGCCTAACTATTCGTTTAGCCTTCGCCATTATATACTTCTAAAAAATCTCAATCGATAAACGCCAGTAGAAAAAGAATAACAGTCATGTACAATACATCAAAAATATTTAACATTAATAGAGACACATGGACAATCAGATGCATAGCTTCGAAAATCAATTCTTTTTGCGGTGTAAATATATTTGATTGCGGGACAAAACCTCTTTGAGCATTTGTGTCATGTCCTTACCACCGCTGGAGTCAATCTCCGTACCATTAGATGATGGGTCAATCGAGGGTATCTCCACTGGCCCTTGTTTTGACGGCATCAAAGGTTTGATAGGTGTTCTGCTCTTGTAATTTTCGGTTCAATACATGGACAATTAGATGCATAGTCTCTGAGAATCAATTCTTTTTGGGTGTAATATATTTGACTCAATACTAATATTTAATTTCGATATGATTAAAGAGAACAATATTGCAAACAATGGAAAAACGCAAAGCAAACTATGAGGATATATAAGAGTCGTGAAGAGTGTGATGGGACATCCTAATTTGCATAAATTCTTCATTTAACAATATAGAAATGAAATTAATATGTGGCGGGAATCCCCCCGGTTGTGCAGAAATTAGACAACAAGAATAGAGAGACATGAACAGTTAGATACATAGGCTCTAAGAGGGAATTCTTTGTGCGGTGTAAAGTTAGCTAAGAGGATCCATAAGACGTATAAAGAATATAATGCGATTGACCTCTAAGTATGAATAAATTTTAAGAAAATATATAAAAATTGGAATTTAATGTGGGATGGAAATTAGTGACGGGAATCCACATTTTGAAATGTGCAGAAATTCGTCATTCAACAATACAAAAAATGAATTTGACTGGGGTTGAAATTTTATGACGGGAGACATTTTCAAATGTGTATAAATATGCCAATGAACGATGTAGAAAACATAATTTTGGCCGAATTAACCAGCTAAGCTACTCTAACAGCTTCGAGTTCTACTAATCAGTAGATCATCCCTGATTGCATTGAACCTATTGATCAGTTGTTCACAAAAGCAACAACGAGACTAACAAACAATTACAATATAGCAAACTCATGTTAATTGAGATGATCTCATTAAGAGTTATAGTTTTGTTTGCCATTTAGAGCTACGTTACATTCAAAGTCATCCAACGTACATATTCATAAAAATATGGAATCGGAGTTTGTGGACTTTATCCATTATTCTGTTGTTGCCAGAAAGAAATACATAGACAACCTTCCTATCCATAATCGACATCATTTGCTTTTATTCCATATACAACCATTAATGAAATATGAGCTGATACAAATGTTTAATGACCTTACAACGAAACTTTTCAACGAACATGAATAATAAAGAAACATTTTCAATTTAAAGTACCTAGTAAAACTAACAAGGAGTACATCATTCTACAATACAAGAAATTGAATCCAAAGAAAGAAAAAAAAAGGTAGCAGTAAGTCTGAAGAAACGGAGTACCTGTCAGGTTTTCCATCCAAAGTACCACACGATACTTTGGTCTCAATTTATCATTTAATATGTACACATATTCAATATCGATTTTTATTAGCCATGTTTGGTCATTAATTTTGTTTCTTATGTATAATCAGTCTGGAACCTCAGTCGCAACTCCCTGTCCCATCCGCACTCGAGTGGAGATAATTGATAGCGATACTCCCAGACAATAATTATGACCTCGGGGTTATATTTTAACACTTCAACCACTAAGCCAATTGAGATTTTGTTGATTCTTTTATTAGCCAAATTATATATAAAGGACATTAATTTCTAATATTTCGTCCAAATTAAATAACAAAGATTTCGCCCAATAATTATACTACCATATATTCTACACTAAGTTATTTGGAAATAAAATTTGATCATTTATTCAATTTTGACTGAAATTTCACCATATATAGTAAGCATGTATTCCATTAATATCAAACTAGAGAATGATCATTTCTTATGTGGAACAGGAATTAGAGATTATGTTACGTTTATGCTGAAAGTAGTTGTACATGATTGTTATGCAAAGCGGTGGGTGTAATCAGACTAATACATACGTGTATCAAACAAAGAATATGGGCAGGTAGCTAAGCCGAAAGTTAAGACGCTAACAATGAGGTTCGCGGGTGATAGCAACAAAAATGTTCCGCGGGTGAGTTAGCTAAGACCATTATATGTTAGCTAATTTTAAAATAATACGGACTATACTATATAAGTGCACGTACAAAACCACTTTTGTAAGAAAATGATAAATTGCTAAATTTTTAAAGATAAAAACACATAATGTTAACTTCATACTTCGTCCGTCCCACTTCATCAAACACCCGTGGGTATATGTAGTGGAATAAGAAACTATGTGAATATTATTGTCTATTATGTGCATATATAGCAAATTCACCCAGTTCGATCAATTGAGATGTTTTGCTCCTATCGAATACGGAGTATATAATAATTCGTAAATCTGAACCTAAAACTAACAAGTTTATACTCCATTTGGACCGCATGGAGTAGAGTTTAGGTGGTGTTGCTTACATTGAAATTCATGAATCGGCGTAAAATATTTAACTAAATCTGATACTTATTAAGTTGTTTTAATTTTACCGAATAGGGCATAACTCTTCTAAAATGATTTTAATTCAAGTATGATAAATTTACAATGAAATAGGGCAACCGTGCAATTTTGCACGGGTCTACGACTAGTACTTTATTAAAAAAAAAAAAAACCCAAATTAAACCTATTCTATTTCTCTCTCCCTTTCCATAGCCACCCCAGCAACCCATATATGGTATAAATTATCATGTAAATTATCTCCATTTGGTCTATTATCGTGGTAATTTCACCATTGTCGCAACTATATTGTTTTTCTCTCCGCCTATTTCAACCATTGTCACAACCATATTTGGTCTTTTTTCATTTCCCAAATATCTCCCCTTGAGTAAAGATGTAAAATCATTGAAATGGGAGGGATTTCATCACTTCAAATCTTCTTAGGGGGCGTTTGGTTCACCGTTTTTGGGGGGATTGGAAACGGTGTTTGTTTGCAATTTTTTGGTCTCCCAATCCCTTTCCAATCCCCCAAAAATGAATCCCTCCAAAAACCTAAGGTTTCATAATTGAATCCCCCCTAATCATTTTCTCTCTCCTCCCTTTCTCTCTCTCTCCTCCCACACCCCAACCCCACTACATCCAACACCACCTTGCACCACCTTGCACCACCATCGCCGATGCACGCCCCACCACCACTGACGGCGGAGACACCACCGGTCGACCGCCATCACTTCGGTGACCCTACCGGCGACATCGCCGGAGTGTTCGCGACCCTATTTTTCCCTTCTCTCCCTATTTTCTATCCTTCTCTTCTCCCCTCTCTTCCTATTCCACTCCTAAAGCCGCCGCCCTCCCTCTCCACGGCCGCCTTCCCTCACCCTAATACGAAATTTAATTGAAAAAAAAAAAACGAAAAATCAAACCTAAATTTCTAGATCTACGGGTTATTGAGTAGAAATTAGACAAACTAATTACATAGTGATCTTAATTATCCAATTATGGTTAGAATGGTGGTGATAATAATAAAAATGGTCGTAGTTGGTGGTGGTCAACGGCGGCGGCTGGTGGTCAACGGTGGCGGTAGAGGGGGGAAGAGGAAATTAAGAAGAACTTTACTATTTTGCCCTTACCATGGAATCATCATTCATATATTTGAACCAAACAACATTTAAAAAGAATGATTCTTGAATCCTTTCCTTAATCAAATCTCTTTCCATTCCCAAATGTGAACCAAACGCCCCCTTATTTCTCCCCCCCCCTAATGATTTCGTATCCAAAAAAGGTATCTAATCCTCCTCACTTCCCTTTTCCTCTCTTTGCTTCCATATCCCGATATCCAAACATACTATAAGAAGAAGACAGTATAACAGTTCATTTGTATACGAACCTTAATTGATACGTTCCACATTTGCACATCATGATTTAGGAGTGATTCAAAATCAAATAATTCTATTTCCATTCGATTGAGTTAAGCCAAGCGTATGTAAAGAATATGTTAGATTGGACACATTGGGAATACTAAAACTTTACAAGGTAAGAAGGAAAAGGTAAATGATTCGGTGACCTTCCTAGTCGAGGATTCACAGAACCAATCAGAATTCAATATATTACAAAATTTATGGGGGGTGAGAAGAGGATCTTGGGTGTGAAGGATATTATGCCTTCCGTTAGCTACCGAATCCGCTGCCCTATTAGGCCCTGTATCATAGGACTGCATCTTTCTGATTTGATTTGATTTGATTTTAATGAATCTGATCTGATTTTATTGACTCTTATCTGATGAAATCCAATTTGAATGACTCTGATCTGATTTGAATGACTTTGATCTAATCTGAATAAAATTCGGGATTAGTGTTAATTCTCATATGATAAAATTTCTTAAATCGGATCTGATTTGAATGCCTCTAATCTGATTTGAAAGACTCTGATCTGACCAAATTTGATTTGAATAATTATGAACTGAATTTAATAAATATGATCTGATCTGAACATACAGTTTATTAAGTCCTATCATATAGGGCCTTAGTCTCTCCATATACATGAGAAATATGGACATTAGTAAACTGATTAACAAGAAAGCGAAATTCTTGAATGAGAAAATCAATAATCCAATGGTAATTCCCGGCTTTTTTCACAATTTGGATACCGATCATATTGTCCCCCTCAATGATAAGGTTGTGAGAAGCGGTACAAGAAGCAGCTAGCCGAGTAGTAGACCATTGTGCATGGCAACAGCTTTAGCGACTAGGTCCGATGTGGAGCCCAAATTGGTTCCTTAAGCACAAATAACCTACCCCGATGGTCACAAAATAACAAACCCTGCAACGGCTTTACTATGTCTGACCGAACTATCGAAATTAAGTTTGAGCGATGATATCGGGCGTTTAATCTCCCTTCGTTCTTTTGGGGTTTAATGTTCTAATGTTAGTATATGGTAGAAATTCAAACCAATTAACAAGTTAAGAAACGAACACTCCCTTGGTCCCAAAATAAACTTCTTACTCCATTTGAAATCCTTTTCATTTGAATATGTGAAAGGATTTCAAATAAATTAGGGTTTAAGAAGTTTAATTTGGGACGAATGGAGTAGAGTCTAACACAGGCGGATGAAGTTCGGTCGAAATGAAATAACTATAGGCTTTATATGATCCTTAGTTAATAATTTTTTTTTTTTTTTTTTTGAAAAAAAGGGACTTCCAACCTCGTATTGTTCCCCCAAAAAGCTCCCTCATGAAGTAACACAACGACAACCAACACATTTACAACAGTACTAATTTGGGTCAGACTTGAGTTCATAGAATCATAGGCATACCAAACCAGAAATAGTAGCCGTTAGATTCCATATTAAATTCAAGGGCTCATTACTCCACATTGAAGTAAGAGTAAATTGCAAGTTTTTTTAACATCCAAAGTTTGGCATAAATCAGTGTACAACCCTTTTTAAAACAAAGAGCGGAAAAACTAGCCGTTATGAGGCGCCTCTGCACCATCTAACACCCTGACCACGTGTGTCCCTGTGAAGTTTTATTCTCACGAGATTCCCAGTCTCTCTCATCACGTGACCTCTTTTTTCCCTCAGTTAACCCCCCAATCTTCTCCTACAAAACCCTCACTTCTCTGTTTTTTCCCCTGTTTCCACCCTCCAAAATCTAGCCTAAATTCACCCCATTTCCCATTTCCAAAAATTAAGGAAAACCCATTTCTTAAAATTGATTTTTAAAAAATACCCATTTGCTCAAATTTCAAATGGAGTCACAAAAAAAGAAGGGAAAATGGAAGAAGATTCAACCCCAAACTAGAAACCCAATTGTTGAATTTGGGTACAAGTTGCTATTTTTGGTGCAATTGTTGGTGGTTTTGTGTGGTCAAGCGAAGGGTCAAGGAGGGTGGGATGGCGTGGTGATTACGCAAGAAGATTATCAAGGTTTACAAGCATTTAAGAGGGAATTAATTGACCCAAATGGGTTTTTAAGGAGTTGGAATGATAGTGGATTAGGTGCATGTTCAGGTGGTTGGGCTGGGATAAAATGTGCTAAAGGTCAAGTTATTGTGATTCAGCTTCCTTGGAAAGATTTAGGAGGAAGATTAACTGAAAAAGTTGCTGAATTTCAAGCACTTAGGAAACTTAGTTTACATGATAATGTCATTGGGGGTCCAATCCCATCTTCTTTAGGCCTCCTTCCTAACCTTAGAGGTCTTCAGCTGTTTAATAATCGGTTTTCGGGTTCGATTCCGGCTTCATTAGGCCAATGTCCTGTGCTTCAGACCCTTGACCTTAGTCACAATTCTCTCACTGGTAGTATCCCACCTAGTCTTGCCAATTCTAGTAAGCTTTTTTGGGTTAATCTTAGCTATAATGTCTTTTCAGGGTCTATACCGGCCGAGTTTACGAAGGCGAAAACCCTTGTTATGCTTGACCTTCAGTATAATGATCTATCAGGGTCATTGCCTGTTAATTTGGGGGCACTTTCTAGGCTTGAGACATTGAATTTGGGTCACAATGGTATAAATGGTAGCTTACCAAGTAGTATGTCAAAGTTGTCAGCTTTAAGCTCACTGAATTTGGAGAGTAATTATCTTGTAGGACAGTTGCCTGAAGATTTGGGGCATCATCTGTCTAATTTGTCAGTGCTTAACCTCAGGAGGAACAGATTTGATGGGGAAATTCCTCGGTCGATTGGCGATATTTCCTCGCTTTCTGAGCTTGATTTGTCATTCAATAACATCAGTGGAGAAATCCCTGATACACTTTCTGATTTGCTAAGCCTTAATTTCTTAAATGTCTCATATAACAACCTTTCTGGTCATGTTCCTGATAGATTGTCAGAGAAGTTTAATGGAAGTTCTTTCATTGGGAACCTTGAGTTATGTGGGTTTGGTCCTTCAAATCCTTGTCCCTCCCAAGCACCATCTCCTTCTGAAACCGGCATGCCTGAACGAGCAAAGAAAAGGCGAAAATTGAGTGCCAAAGACTTCATTCTTATAGCAGCTGGTACACTCCTTGTAGTGATGCTCATCCTTTGCTGCATACTGCTGTGTTGCTTGATCAGGAAGAGGTCGCCATCAAAGGACAAGGAAGTAGGAGCCACTGCTGCGGCCACAAGGGCCGAGAAAGGGGGGCCATCAGGCGGGACTGAGGTTGAGGCAGGCGAGACAGGAGGCAAGCTGGTGCATTTTGATGGACCATTTGTGTTCACAGCAGATGATTTGCTGTGTGCAACAGCTGAAATCATGGGAAAGAGCACATATGGGACTGTTTACAAGGCCACATTGGAGGATGGGAATCAGGTGGCAGTCAAGAGATTACGAGAGAAGATTGCGAAAGGGCTCAAGGAATTCGAAGCTGAAGTGAATGTGCTTGGCAAGATCAGGCACCCAAATCTTTTGGCATTGAGGGCTTACTACATGGGACCTAAAGGAGAGAAGCTTCTTGTCTTTGACTACATCCCTAAGGGAAGCCTGGTGACCTTTTTGCACGGTAAGCTTATAATTCACAATTCATGTTAGCCAACCCTCGACTTATTTAAGGGCTAAGACTTTTAACATCTTAACTAACTCGTCACATTGACGATAATTCATGTTAGCCGACCCTCAACTAAGCCTTTTGTTTTCTAAATGATTGGCTTAAGATGCTAACCAGAATGTTGTGATTTCTGATGCAGCTAGGGGACCAGACTCACGCATAGACTGGCCTACAAGAATGAGAATAATACAAGGAATGACAAGGGGGCTCTTACATCTCCACAGCAATGAGAACATAATCCATGGCAATCTGACATCAAGTAATGTCCTCATTGATGGCTACAACACCGCCAGGATAGCAGATTACGGCCTGTCAAGGTTAATGACAGCTGCTGCTGCAGCAAATGTGATCGCGACTGCTGGTGCATTAGGGTACAGAGCTCCAGAGTTGTCCAAGCTCAAGAAGGCCAACACAAAGACCGATGTTTACAGTCTTGGTGTCATCTTCTTGGAGCTCCTTACAGGGAAATCTCCGGGGGAGGCGATGAATGCTGTTGACCTGCCTCAATGGGTGGCCTCCATTGTCAAGGAAGAGTGGACTAATGAGGTTTTTGACTTGGAATTGATGAGGGATGCATCAACAATTGGTGATGAGTTGCTTAACACCCTCAAGTTGGCATTGCATTGCGTTGATCCCTCGCCATCAGCCAGACCAGAGGTTCAACAAGTGTTGCAGCAGTTGATCGAGATCAGGCCACCTGATACAGCCATCACTTCTGGTGATGATGGTGGAGGCGCTCTATCAGCAAGTGAATGAAGAAACTTCTGCAGGAAGACGAAGACCGAAGACAAGACTGAAATTCTTTAGTTCTGTTTTTGTTAGGATTATTATGCTTCTGGATTACTACTGATTAGGTTATGTAAATAGAATCTATTCCATTTATTTTTGGTACTTTTGATCTAGGGGAGTAATCATGTATTTACTTCTGTTTTACTCTTGTTCCCGTCCACTCGGAACAAGAGAATTATGTCACTGCTTCCAAAATCAGTCCATTCTTTTTATGACTGGCAAAATCCGATCTACTGTTACTCATTGCTGCTATACTTCGTGGTTGCCATCAACTTAATCCAGCATTCCAATATTTAGCACTGAACAAAAGATAGTTACCAAAATCGGAAGATCATAACTCGGAGAGCGAATACTGAGCAACTGGCACCCAAAAACAGATTCAATTAGAAATTATTCAGAAGTACAAATCATATAAAATGCATTAACAACATTGAAATGGAATTCAGATGTCGTACATGTTCACATATCTATCAATTTCGACGTGTGACTAACAAGAACTCTAAGAATAATTAGCATTTAGCAAATGTACAGAACTCAGGATAGAGATACAACAGAGATTATTTCCAGTTGTACATAAGATCAGACTACATAAACAACAAAAATGTACAGTATGAACATCAACTATGATTTGCATAGCCTTTAGTTTCGTCTGCAACCTTTTCCCAAACATTAGCCATCTTCTCAGCGTATCCTGCCTGTAACAGCAAGTATGAACAAGCTGTTATTTAGCCTACATTTTCCTCAACAATCTAACATCATCTATGCAAGCTTGTCGAAAATTCACCTTACCAAACACTAGACAAAGACAATACAAGACCAGTACCCATTTGCGCCCTATCTCAGCCTATTACTTGGAGAAACTACACACTGTTCCATAGAAAGACACTATCCAAAAATATTAAGCCAGTGAACACGGGCCTTGAACAAAAATCAAAATAACTTGCAGGACAGATTTTTTACTCGTATGTGTGTTTAAATGCCAGGCAATTATTTTCTGAAAGAAGATGGACCAAAATGCCACCATAAAAGCCCTCTAAGGTTGAGCCCGAAACTTCAATCATAACCTATGTCCTATGAGTCTATGACTGCACGGACTTGTCTCATTGACGGGTACTATCAGCTGTTGATAATGACAGACTACGACCGTCAAATAAAATATAAGACCCTGAAAGCTACAAAGGCTTAAATGCAATTGATTTAACGGCAATGAAAAAGCCGATCAAGTATATAGGCACACAAACCCCAATCAGAAGCCTACCAATCTAAGAGGCTAGAAAGTGTACCTGATTTACAACAAAACCCTTCAACATACTCAAAAAATCTGTGCGTCGTTCCTTGTCTAGTCTAGCAAGCTCACTCCTGTTGTTTTCCTGCATAAACACCAACGTATAACATGAATACAACACCAACGACACCTTGCTTCCAAAATGATTTGGGGCTACGGTACTAAATAATAAAAGAAGACAAATGATCATCCAGCAATGTGGAGGCTGTCCGCCACATCCTGACCGCTACAACCCGAAAGGATGGAACCGTCTCGCTAATAGCTTAGATAATCATGCTAGTACATTCAACCCCTGTGGGGGTATTTGCAAGTAGGAACTAACCCCCTCCCTCTTTTGCAAACTTGCATTTTGATGCTCATGACAACTTTGTTCCCCGTCTCATGTTAGGGAAGGACAATGACCCGGTGGCCAAGTAGGAGCCGTACCACCTAACTAGTACGTAATTGACTGTTCTTATTTACGTATCTTGTCTTGTTGCCAAAAAAAAGACGTGAAATCCTCATCTTTATTTAAATCAATAACCCAAAGGACATAGCTCATGTCATACGAGATCACAACATATATTTTTTTTTTCAAAGTGGATATAGTCATATAGATGTGAACACCACAACTATACACACCGTATTGAATAAAAAAGGGAGTAAGAATACATAGGACATAGCTCTTGCCATATGAAAACAGGAGGATGCTAATTAGTTAGCAAGAACCATGGGAGGGCAAATCGAGACTATATCTTCTTGCCTTCAAAAACCATTCATTCAGACTTATTTAAGAAAATGTCTTCATAACAGTACCTGAGAAATTTTATTTTACAGTAAAGAAGGAACTCACCTTGATTCTTTCATACTCCTTAACAGCACAAAGTTTAGCATCCTCGGTCACCTTCATTGTTTCCTTCAATTCTTTGATTTTTCGCATTCTGGTTCTGTCTCCACCAAATATTTTGGAGGAAGCAATTTCTAACTTTTCAATTCTTGACTGTAAGGTAGACAATTCAGTTACAAGAGTTTGGACAGTCAACAAAGCATTTGATCGGTCCGTGAAGGCATTATCGACAGCTAGCATTATCCCAAGATAATCATGGAGCTTATCCTGAAACAGAAAGTTAAAGCAAAAAGTTTAAACTTCCATATCAAGCAGACATTCACTCCACATGTTAGTTGTTTTAAAAGTTCAAAGTGACAAGAAAAATCCAAGATGCATAAATAAGCATTTCTTAAATCATGTCAGCAACAGGGAATTTATGTCTCACTGTCTTTACTTAAGTCACTTAAATGCTCCCAAAGATGCAGTAATGGATAACATTATGTCCAAGTTAATCACCACCATTTAGAAAGAGGCTATACATCAGTATGCATCTTTTTAAAGTAAAGCACATTGATAGTAAACCTATTGTTGCTAACAAATTAGTATGCAAATAACTTTTTCCGCTTTCTATTTCAAAACAAAAAAAAAAATCGATAGAAAAGTTGGTCTGGTGATTAAAAGCAAGCACTTTAGTCACCAATTTCTCTTGTGCCTCAAAGGCTTTCGCCTATGGCGGGGGAAGGTCAGATAAACACAGCCTTACCCTTGTATAGCTGAGTTGAAAACATACAGTGCTTGTCTCCAGGTGACTCAAAATGAGAATTGCACCAAAATTTGCATTGACCAGCCACTACTTAATTTATAACAAGCGTAGACAGTTATGTAATCCATGCTTTATTATTCCACTATAGCCAAGCGATAGTCTAAAAAATTGTCTTTATCAGTTTAGCCCACCCTAATACCCCCACACCACTTACACAGCCTTCATACGTTCAGAGAACCATGAGAGCAGCAAACTCCACTTCTGAAAACAAGAGAAAAGATCTGCATCTAAAATAAAGTACACAAATCTTTTCCTGTAAGCTCACTCTCCACATCCATCAAAAAAACTCAACACAGCATAGACGATAAGGCTAGACAAAGGACAAACGCATGCTGGGTTAAGCAACAAAACTACAGTGACATAAAATGGTTTTTGTCATTTGTCAAGGCTATCTAGTATCTACCGAGATGGTATGAATTTAAAATAGGAAAAAAGATAATATTGCAAGAGAGACAAGACCAAATAAGTTGCCAAGAGAAAAAAGTTATCCCGACTCTTATTTGAAAGCCAACATTTCTTATATGTGGTCACCAAACTCTAAAGCCGAGGGTGCATTGTAAACCAATAGGGGATGGTAGAGTTATCAGACAGTCATTGAACCAAAACATGAGTCAAGCAACAGAAGTACCAAGCATTACTTCACCAATTTTGATAGTAAAACAACTTCCGTCTAACACTTCCACATTCAATATGAACTATCTTGGAAGTTTCAGATTTCAGAGCCCTATAAAAATGAGTATTAGCATCCCCGAGCCCCATATAATGAAAAACACCATCTCCATTCTGTTCAGTACAAAAAGCTCACATACATTCTCTTTTGAAGAAGGCGTTATATCCACTAGACACAAAAAGTCTTTGGGAGTAGACGAATATATAGGCAACTATTTATCTACAAAAACTACATTTTGAATTCAAGTGCAGACCAGATGTGGTAAAAAGACTCTGCATATAGAATATAACTCATATTCACATATGTCCTGAACCTTTCATGTATTTTAATGATATAAAAATCTTGTAATAATTTGTCTGAAACTGGCCATCGCGAAGAAAGTAAATATTCAGCCCTAAAAAATTGCCTCGCTTTATAATTAGCTCCAAACTAACAGTTATGACATCAATCAATTAACATCATACTGTTCAACTTTGTAAATGACGCAACAGAGCAACTCCAATTTACTAGATAAAACGGTTCTTAAACATTAAATTAAAAGAAAGTCACTTTTGGTAGTACAAGTGTCTTCTCTTCTCTTATATTCTATCTCAAATGAACTATACCTGCTCCTCAGGCTTAGTTTGAGCAACTTCCATAAATTTCCATCATCCAGGCAATATACCAGACTCTTTGTCAAACCACTAAATATGCTTGCAAATAAATGTACTGAAAGTACAGGTTGCATTAATAGCTTTCCTCGACAGTTGTCCCAGCCAATGAGCCTAGAGATACTGACTATCGGAAGTTCACCACAAGTCACAACTTGTTAACATACCCCTATTCTAACCAAATAATTGAAGATGTTTGACTAATGTATTCAAATCACAGAACATTCGACTCAGCTTTAACAGCATGCATAACAAGAGTTGTCATACATCAAGAACTCATTTCAAAAACCAGCAATTACGACTGGACACATAGAGATAGATATACGCCTGCATAAAGAAATCCCCATACAGTACCCATTAAAACTATTGAAACGTGAAAACTTCAGCACTGATGGGAACCCCTACATATCATGCATGCCGAACAATAGATCATGTATACAGTTTAAGTATGCTGGAGACTTTATGCATAAAAAAGTAGGATCTGAATCATATTTTGAGGTAGGAAGCATTCTTATCAAAGTGCATTTGAACCACATATCTATAGCAACTCAAGGTACAAAACGTTGAGGCGTTGACAAGTCATAATTTAAAGAAAATTCAAGTGCTTCTATGAACATGCGATAAGTCATGACTCATGAAGTTCTAATGGAAATGATCAAATGGCCATGAAAACAAACAGTCGTAGATGGAAAATTTCAACATAAACAGGACATGAAATCATTCCACCGGTACCTTCCGGGTCAATGAAGTTTCAATGCAAATACAAACATTCCTATCCTAGTTAGAGCTTAAATCGAGAAAGCCTCAAAAGCTAGTTTTATGTTCATCCTGAAGCACTTACATGTACACAAGCAAACAAGTTTGACTAATGTGACCTTCATTAGGAAAGAGAACTAAATAATGAACTAAAATGAGTTAAGAAAAGTTTACTAATCCAGCTCAAGCTTGCAGTATGCATTTGTCCAGACTCCAGATTTTAAGTTTTGGACTAAAGCAATAGCTGATATCGACCATGCAATCTACTATCTTCAGGCACATGTTAATACATTACTAAATTAGCTAATCAACTTAAGACCTTGATCCTGAGTACTAAATTTATGAGTACTGCAGAAGGAAAACTCATACAGAGTAATTAACACATATGTACAGCATCAGAAAAGTCGCCAAACTACAAACATCACAGATACCATAATCTTTCATTACATTTTCTAATTCGTTTAAATGCTTACCAGATGCTTAACAGTCTGAGAATTCAATTCACGGTATAATCTACTGGCTTTAACAGCAGCAGTGGCCATATTTTTCATATCAGCTGCCCGCGTTCTTTGGCACTCAAACATTGCTTCATCAAACTCAAACTTCGTCAACTTCACAAATGCCAACCCTAATTCCCCCATCACCTCTCCTATATCTTGTTGCGCCTTCACCAATGTCTCAGCCTAATTACACAAAACAAACTACACAATTTCAATTCCAACACTACTATGATGAACTAAAAACAATCACTTCACCCATCAACCCCAAAAAATATCACAATAGAACATAACAAAGCCATCCCCTCACCGTCATTTCTAAACAGCATTAATCAAAATGAAAGCGTAAAAAGTTGTTAACAGTGAGACACATTGCCATGTATAACAGCAATCATAACCAATTAGTAAATAATTCATCACTTTATCAATTAAAAGACAACTGCTAACGATAAAGCATAATTACACAAAACAAACTGCACAAACTTTTTTCAACACAACTCTGAGTCTACGATGCACTAAAAACAATCACTTCATCCATCAATCCCACGATTATCACAATAAAACATAACAAAGCCCATCCCCTCACCGTCATTTCCAAACAACATTAATCTAAACGAAAACGCAAAAAGTTGTTAACACCGCGAGACATTGCAATGTAATTCATCACATTATCGAATTAAATTACAACTGCTAACAATAAAGCATTACCAAGTCATCATCTCCCCGACATTCCTAAACAGCAATGAATCAAAACGAAAGCGCCATCATAAACATTCAGATACATTGCCATATACAACAGCAATCATACTCAATGAGAAAACATTCAATCACTTTCTCGAATTATATACAACGGCTAACAATAACAACAATGCACAAAACACGCAATTTCGATTGCAGAGAAAAAGTTATACCTGCTGAGACACATTGCTCAGCTGCAGTTCAAGCTCATTAAGCCGATTCTTCTTCTCCAAAAACTCCTTATCTTCCTCCACAACGGGCGGCTTAACGCCACCCCAATCATTCGAAACCGCCTGTCTCAACTCCTTAAACAACCTCAACAAGTCCCTACCACCCTTAGCAGGCTGCACCACCTCCTCGGGCACCACGGCCGTCTCCCCAATCAACTGCCCTGGCAACTTAACCACGCCATCAAGCATTCTCGAGGCGACATCTGTCGTCTTAACAAGCGGCAACCTCCCTTCCGTCTCCAAAAACACTCTCAACTCCTCCGACTTCCGAATCGCCGGGTGCGCCGCCAGCTTCTTCAAGTATTTCTCCACCGCTACCCGCCGTTGCTCCACAAACTCCGTCTTCTGCATCATTTGCGACTCCACGATACTCTTATCCGGCCGCAACGGGATAACGAAACCTCGGTAACACTCCGATAACCGATCCGCTAGCGTAACGACCTCGCTAAACCTACGACGGACGCTGAATTCCGTGTCGGAGAAGTTATCGAAGTTTGTTCGCGTGGTAATTAGGTAATTGTAGTAGTAATTCGCACCTGGAACGAGTGAGTTTGAAGAATCCGGAACTTT
>JBBYHQ010318497.1:0-16031 GCA_038382645.1 Spergularia azorica | reverse complement strand
CGGGTCCATGGGTCGGGTCTGGGTCTCAAATCAAGGACCCATATCCGACCCACACATTTTTCACTGGGTCTGGACCCGACCCATATCCGTTGGGTTTCAAAAAAAATGGACCCAGATCCGACCCAAGTGGGTCGGGTCTGAGTCGGGTCTTTGATCCATTGCCATCCCTGCACCAAACGGAGGGGATTCCCCCTTAATTAGCTCAATACAACTCAAATTGTCCATGTGAATTAGAAGTTTCTCTAACCCACACCGGGCTGCCTCTTCCAACCCAATCTTAAGGGCTCGAAGTTCTGCTCGCATAGCATTGCAGACACCAAAATTTGCATAAAATGCGTGTATGAAATTCCCAGAATCGTCACGGAAGACACCCCCTCCTCCAGCGGGACCAGGATTCCCTCGGCTAGCTCCATCAGTATTCAACATGACCCAACCGGTGGGAGGAGATTTCCACCAAATCTGAACCTCTCGTGTACTACCCGGCGCTGGTATGAGTAAAGAGAAACGGTCAAAAGCTTTCTTAGTCTCCACGAATCTAGCGCTGAGGAAAAGATACGGGTCAGCTGGAATTTCCGAGGCACGCCCAAATACAATGGTATTGCGCCACTTTCAAATCCACCAACAAGTAATGGAGAATTTAAGAGGCCAGTCTTCCGATGCTAGTGGATTGGCGTTTCGAATATTATCAAGTAACCAAGTATTTAAAGGAGGGGATCGGAAGGAGTTTAGGGTAGCAACCTCCCCAAGTTGCTGCCAAATATGTCGAGCTTCAGTGCAATCTCGAAGTAGATGTAAGACGTCCTCCACCCCAGTTTTGCACCGAGGGCAGGTGGGATCATCGGTAAGCCTACGCCTGAGCCGATTGCTGTTACACATGAGCCTATCGTGTACGGCCAACCAAATAAAAATTCTGATTCTTTGCTAGATTGGTAGTTTCCAAATGGAATTCCATCCGAGAGCTTCAGAATTATTACTCTGATTTCCAGTAAAATTCCCTCGATTGAGAAAGAGCAGAGCCGATTTGATCGTGAACCCTCCAAGTGGTGATCCATTCCAGAAAAGGGTGTCCGCGATGTTATCATCTGTTGTTAACTCATATGCAACAATCTTGAGGAGTTCATCTCTCGGCAGCAAGTCAGCGAATTTGTCCCATTTCCAACTGAGATTGAGGTCCCAGAAATCGCACACCGGTTGCTCTAACTGAGCTTCGGGAATTATTGCTAGAGCTTTATCCGACAACCTTCCTTCATCCACCCAGGAATGATTCCAGAAAAGAGTATTTCTGCCGTTGCCAATTGCCGAGGAGATTCCCGCCTTGATTAATTCTGCATTTTTGACAACCCCGACCCAAAGCGAGGACATGTTACTATGAGGCTCAAACATGTCAAAATCGCATCTCCCCTTGCAGTACTTGGAACGAAGAACTGAAGACCAAAGCGTGTGCGGGTTTGTTAAAGTCCTATAGCCCAGCTTAGCCAAGAAAGCCGCGTTGGATTGTCTAGCGGATCTAATACCGAGCCCACCTTTCGATTTCGGCTTCTGGATAGTCTCCCACGAAATTAGGTGGATTTTTCTCTTGTTCTCGTCACCTCCCCAAATAAATCGGCGTGTTTTACGATCGATAGCATCGCACGTTGAGCGGGGAATTTTGGCCGTTTGCAAGCTATAGGTGGCTAGATTCGACATTGTTGATTGAACAAGGATGGCTCTTCCCGCTAGGGAGAGGTGTTTCGTTTGCCATCCCGCCAATCTATTATCAACTTTCTCTTCCAAATGGCTGTATGTGCTTTTGACTATACGCCCATGGATAATAGGCATTCCCAAATAGATTCCAAGATCATCCGTGGAAGATATGTTCAAAGCTCGACTGATTGCAATTCGCTCATCTTCCCGAACATTATTTGAAAAGAACACCTGGGACTTGCCAAAAATTGTCTAAACATTGTTGAATCACCAGGGCCTGTTCAACTGATGCTTCAGCAAAAAGAATAAGATCGTCCGCGAAGAAGATATTGGCTATTGGAGGACCTGTTCTACTCGCCCTGACCGGCTTCCAGTGACCCGCTCGAACAGATTCGTCAATGGTTTGATGGAGTCTCTCCATACACATCACGAATAAGTAGGACGATAGGGGGTCACCCTGACGCACCCCCCGGGAGGGAGTGAAGGATTCAGTAGCTTCTCCATTCCATAAAATTCGCAAATTCGAGGAAGTGACGCATTCCATGATAACATCTACTAGTAAAATCGGAAGCCTCATCTCGAGAAGGGTGTCTTTAATAAAAGACCATCTAAGTCGATCGTATGCTTTTTCAAGATCAATTTTACCTTGTTTCTTCCTCATTGTGTGGACCATCTCTTGAACCACGACAATGTTATCCGTGATCTGTCTGCCCGGAACAAATCCGCTTTGTGTACTTGAGATGAGAAAAGGCAACACTGGTTTGAGTCTATTCACAAGGACTTTACTGATTATCTTGTAAGCAGCGTTACAAAGACCTATGGGTCGAAATTGAGTGACGAATTCTGGGTTCTTAATTTTGGGAATAAGAACCAGGAACGCGTCATTGAGAACCGCAGGTAAGTCCTTTCCTTCGAGAACTCTGAGTGCTAAATCACAGACTTTATCTTCGACGAGGTGCCATTGTTTTTGGAAAAACAAGGCTTGGAATCCGTCTGGCCCGGGGGCTTTCAGGGGTGCCATATTGTGAAGGGCGGCCGCAATGTCGGCTTTCGTGAATGGGCGAGTGAGTCTTTCCCACATATCATTGGAGAAGTCTTGGAAACCATCTGTAGGTAAAGTAATTGGATCTTCTACATCGACTTCCTCTGCAAACAATTGCTGATAGTATTGGACCACCACTGTCTTAAGCTCATCCTGATCATCTACCCATTCATTCTCCGGATGCATTTCTTAATGTTTAATGTGGATTATATTAATACTCCCCCCGTTCCGATGAATACTTGGACTATTCCATTTTGAATTGTTTCGTTCATTTCTTGGCATTTCCTAACTTAGGGGGTTTGGTGTTTGTAAAGTTACTACAATGCCCTCAAGTTGCCCCACCTCTACCCACCTTTTATTGGTTTTGTGGGTATTTTCTATTTCTCTCTCCTCTCCCCCACATTTACCCCACCATATATTGGTTTTTGTTCCAAAAGCAAAGTCCAACATCCCATTGGAACGGAGGGAGTATTTTATGGGAGAGTTTAACATATCTTGGACTCTATCTGTGTATTTCTTGACCTCTAAACGCCCTTAATGCGCTCTAAATTATTAGCTTTTATATATATATATAGATTTAGGTTCAGGTAGGAACCTTATGTATATAGGAACTTTAGGAACCAATCTCAATCGTTGAGATGACGAAATATGACGGCCAATAGTGAACGCGTGTCATTAATGGCATACGGTGTAATTTTGACTTACTTTTTAGAACAATAGGATTTCTGCGAATTTCGTCAACTTTTACCACATAAATGCCCAACGTCCTTGAACTTGGGACCCACCTGCTTTACTCTTTTCTTAGCTTCACGCCTTCACCCTTTTTGTTTTAATTTCTTTTCTCATTTCTCTCACTCCTCTGCGGCTCTACTCTCCCCATTTTCATGTTTGTGTTTTCCATGGTCGAGCTTCTCACTCATGCCATCTTTCGGCTATGAACAGGTAGGCTTTCATGTACAGCTTTTACACCATATCATGGAATTCGATATGTTAGGTTTATACCAATGAACATGTAACTTCAAATTAATGAATATCGGCCTTAAATAGATGAACATGCAAAATCAGATAGATGAACATCCAAATTTAATTGATGAACATCTGATTTATATTGATGAACATCCAAATTTAACTGATGAATATCAAATTGATGCAATGAACATGCGATTTCGATGAATTTGATGAAAATATAACAGTCAGCGAAGCTGATGAACATTGAGATCTAATAAAATTGATCAATTCGTACTTGGGTGAATTTGTGGAAAGACGCATGACTCTAAATTGAGGATTCTAAACTAAAATTTGATGAACATTCAATAAATTCTGATGAACATTCAATACAATTTCAATGAACATGGTAATTTAAACTGATGAACAATGTGATTGATTACAGCTGATGAACATATAAATCTTTATTATTAATATACATGTCGAAATGGATGAACTTTTGAAAAAAAATCAGATAGATGAACAATTGTTGCTGTTGAAATGGGGAAAAATGAGGTTCTGTTGGTGGTGGTCGTGAGTTTATGCCTGGAGCTCAATCACCGACGACTAATAATCTCCGGCGACGGTAACCGCCGGCGAGTCCGTATAGGTCCGGGCAGTCAACTTGGGGGAGGAAGTTGGGTATTGATAGATTTAGTTTTATGAATTAAATACATTTAGTGCAGGTATGATCTCCACCTTTGGTTATTTTTCAATCTAGTGGCTGTAAAGGGTTCTTAGAATTCCTATATAATTAAGGTTCCTACCTAAACCTGACCCTATATATATAAATAGATTCTATCACCCACAACCAATGTTTTAGAAACCAGACCAGAAATCAAATCGGTCGTTTCAGGGGTTTGATGGGTTAAAGGGTTCGACCGTTCAACCAGATCATTAAAAAACGGATGACGTCATAATTAAAAAAATATAAAATAATAAAAATATAACTAAAAATATATGAATAATAAACAAATCATACCTTGTATATTAACCTTTCTTCATTTTCCGACCTTATATGTCCAAAAAAAAAACTTCTACCTTATAAAGCTTTTTCTATCAATTCCGTACCAAAAACACTATCCCGGCCATTTGACTCTCATTGCGGCGTTGACTCCCATGTGCATGTCACATGACCTATTTTCTCCCTCTTCCTTTTGCTCGTTTCCTCTCACAGCTAGGGCTGGTCAAAATCCGGTCAACCCGGACCTGACCCGCGGTTTTGACCGGACGGGACCGATTAGACCCATACCGAGTTTTTCTGGTCCGGTCCCCAGTTCTCGAAATTTGAGCATTCCGTTTTCCGGTTTTGTTGGTCTGGTTCGGGTCAAAAACCCGAATTGGACCACAGACCGAATTAATATATATAACTCTCACAGATGGTAAATAGGGTTTTATCTTTCTTCCCCTATTCACACAGCCACCCGAGTCCCTTTGTCCCTTCTCCTTCCTTCTTTTTCTTCTTCCTCCATTAGCCTCCATCCTCACCGCGCTACCACCTATCGGTCACACTAACCTCGACAAAACCGAGTCGATTAAGCAGCTAATCTGTTTTTTTGTGAATTTAATTCGAATATTTTGTAGGTAAAAATGGATTTACAGGTTTTTTAAGATATTGTGGAGATGTATATCTGCTGATGTAACAATGAAGATTAACTTAAATTTTAAACCCCATTGTAGTGGATCTTGACGGATTGTTTTCCACTTTGATTGATGAAAAGTAGAGTTAGAAATTTGGGTATTGTTTACTTTGAATTTGACATAGAGGAGATAGAAAATTAGCTCCTTAAAGTTAAAACTTTTCATTGGCTGGGAGGGCACGTGGGAAGGTGCCTCAACTTAATAAAAAGGAAAACTTCCTCACCTAAAACAGAAAAATGGAATCTCATTTCCAGAAACTGGTCCGGTCCAGGTTATGTTCCGGAAATCCGGTCTGGTCCTGAACCGGTTCAAGCACATCCGGGACGGTTCTCGGTTCTAGGAATTAGAGCATTTCGGTTTTTGGTTCTCGTCGGTTCGATCCGGTTCGGGACGGTTCTGGACCGGTGAACACCCCTAATCATAGCCACTCCAAACCTCCAACTTTACTCATAAAACTTATGTCTTCTCTCCAAATCTAGGTTTTCTCTCAAAATCTCTCTCGTTTCACCCCCAAAACCTTCAATTTATCTTTCATAGTGATGAAAATGCTCCAGTATAGTGATGTTGTAGGACAAATGTGGTATAAGAGGCATGGTGTGAGTTTATGTTATGGTAGAAAGCAGATTAAGGAATGAAGTAGTGAGATAGAGAGAGGGAAATAGGTGAGAGATCGAATTGGAGGGAATCTGGTACAATTAGAAGAAATGAAAGGAAATTAATCATAATGAGGGAAATTGGAGGCGAATTGCAAAAAATTGAAGGGGAATCACGGAAAGTTGGACGTAAACAAAAGAAATAAACGAGTCAACGCCGGAAAGAAGAGTCAACTGACCGGAATAGTGTTTTTGGTAGGAAAAGGATAAAAAAATGCGCTTTATAAGGCATGAAAATATCTTTTTTGACATATAAGGTAGAAAAGTGGAAGATTGTTAATATACTAGTTTTTGCGACTGTGAATTCACGGGCCCAATTCTTGCTTCCTTTTAAACAAAAAAATTATACGGAGTAGACAATTTCTCTACGATTAACCTTGTGTGATCTATCATAATTATGACTTTTTACTTAAGAAAGCACCTCATGTATGTATAAGCTGAACTCGTAAGTAGATTTATTCTTTCTAAATTGTTGTTATCTTATTCCCGCCTTTCTCGAAATTGTATGAGTAGAGTAAGAAGGGATAGGGGTTAACAAATAAGTGTTATCATATAATTTGAAGCCAAATTCGATCACTTAAAAATAAGTTAGAAATAAAAACCGGAAATTGTCATTTCGTAATTAGCATTAACATGTAAGAAATTTAAAATTATAGTTCTTTACTTACTTCAGTGTGTAATGACATGAAACATTGTCAATACGATACGCCCCCCCCCCCACCCGACAACATGTCTATTATTTTCACTTCAAATGTAAAGGAAATGATGCAGAGGGATTCATTGCATATTGATGTGTTAGGTTTTGATTGTTATAATTAACGCTATGTGACTAGGCAAATGCCATACAATTTAATTTGTAACTTTGGAGAATTAGCTACTAATTAGCTACAAGCTCTCCAACCATAACATGTCATTAATCTTGACATTTTTACACATTTTCCTTGTTCTAATCTTAATACAATCAATCACCTCTTTCACTATTATATATGTCCGGCCTTCTAATCACATTTTCAATTCTACTTCTATTCCTTTCTCTCCATATATGGTAAATCATACCATACACTAAGGCTGCTATAATCTGCTTTCTGGACTTGGTTTTGTCTCTTCTCTTGCTGCACCACTCAATCAAGCCATGGTCTGGGATTTGAGTTTTGGCTTTGCAACTAATTAGACTCCAGCATTTCTGACTATAATCACACTTACTTATTAGGTGAGCATGTGTCTCCATTTTCATCATACAGATACAACAGTTATCATCTGCACTCACACCCAATTTATGCAACTTATCTTTCAATTGCAGTCTCTCCCATCCAACAATCCAGGAAATAAAACTGTGTTTTGGGGATTGCATACCTATTCCAAAGTAGTCCAGTCCATGTCTTCATTGGACTCTGCTCATTAAGTGATACGGGGTTGAGTATGGGAGGAGATATTTTACTAGATTTTGAGAAACTAAATCTGAGTGTGCATGGACGAAAATGGGAGCGTGACATTTTCGTGGTTTTGACCATAAGCGCTACGCAAATCTAAGTCAGTTTATTCTTTGATGTGTGGTAATAAATAATTGGTTTTTGCATAACCATGGTAGGAGTCTAGTTTTGGTAAGTTCCCTTAGTTATGGTAGTATTTTAGTTTTCGGTTGTCTAGTTTTTGCTTAGCTATATAAACACTCTTGTTAGGAGAGGTTAGAGAGTTTTATCATTGTACTTTTCAGAATTTCCACATATATCAGAAAGAGTCGAAAGTTGTTGGTTTCACATCTTGAGATTTGTTAGTTGTTCGAGGTAGAGCGATTAACAGGGGCTAAAGGTACTAGCCTATCCTAGAATTGCTTCTTGCGAGAGGGGTTCTAAGGTTAGAGCTGAACTAGGTGTGTTCGGAGACTAACTTAGTTTGACCGAATTCTCGGCCTGAATTAGTTCATCCATATCTTTAATTTACATCTTGCTAATCTGTTCAACGTCATTATCAAGATTTATATTAAAGATTATAAACTTAGGCTGCTTCCGCAAATACTTAAGCGTAACTCAGATCATTAAGCCACTCGTATCCCTCTTTGATAGTGTACTCTTTCTGAGAATTAAGCCATTTTCCATCTGTGAATGCATTCTCTATTCTCATCCTTACTCCACAAATACTTCTCCAATTCCAACAAGTATCAATTGGTGGCTGATAGCTATCCCACTGGTGTCTCTTTAGGTAGACATTATTTACCCAATTATTCCACAATCTCTCCTCTCTTTTATATATCCACCAACAGAACTTGGCCACAACTGCAACATTCCAAGTCTGACTATTCTTGAAGCCCAAACCTCCTTGGTTTTTTTGTTTGCAGATTTTGTCCCATGCAACCATAGGGGATCTTATATAATTCTCATTACCATCCCAAAGGTAATTCTACAGGTTGCCATGACCTTCCTTATCACTACATTAGGAATGATAAAAATTTGAGCCCAATGTGAATGCAAGTCTAACAAGACTGACTTCACCAGGACATCCCTACCTGCATAAGATAGCTTTCTAGCTCCCCCAGATCTGATTCTGTTAACTATCTCATCCACCAACAGTCCAACACACTGCAGTCCATTACAGATAATTTCCTCGATGAAATAGGTATCCCTAGATACTTGAACGGCATTTTCCCAACCTTAAAACCTGAAATCTCCAGTATATCATCAATTCTTTGCTTCTTCATACCAGAGAAGTAGATTTCAGATTTGTTGTTATTCATTTTCAATCCAGATGCCTGGGAGAAAGTTGCAAATGCCCTGAGAATCAACATTATTGATTTTGTATCTCCTTTGCTAAACATTAAGAGATCATATGCAAACCATAGATGATTAAGCTTCAATTGCTTGCACATTGGATGATACCTGAAGTTCTCCTTCATCCCTACTCTTTCCAGGATTCTTGACAGGTTCTCCATACAAACTGTAAAAAGGAGAGGGGCAGGGGATCCCCTTGTTTCAAACCTCTTTCGGCTTTAAAAAAACCAAAATTCTCTCCATTCAAGTTTAGAGTGAAGCTAGGGGTAGTGACACATGCCATTATCCACTTGATCATTTTTTTGGGAAATTTGAGAGCTGCAAGCATACCTTCAAGGAAACTCCATTCAATGGAGTCATAAGCTTTTTTAGATCAATCTTCATAAATGCATCTTGGTGACAAGTTCTGCCTCTCATATTTCCTAACAATATCCTGACATATCATGACATTTTCCACTATATATAAATGCTCCTTGATTGCTGCTGATGATCATTGGCAGGATCTCCCCAATTTTGTTACATAGCACCTTCGAAATGCACTTATAGACCACATTGCAGCAATCAATATGTTTGAATTCTGTGACATTAGAAGGATTCTTTACCTTTGGTATCAGTGTTAGAGTTGTGGCATTCGATTGCTTTAACAACTGCCCAGTTTCAAAGAAGTCTCTAACTGTATTTATTACCAACTCTCCTACCACTTCCCAGGCATCTTTGAAAAACCCACATGTATACCCATCCGGACCCGGTGCTTTATCTATTGGTATGCTAAACATAATCTCTTTGATCTCTTCAGGGGTCACATCTCTCATCAACTTGTTCTCCATGTCCTTATTAACACATTTCCCCCTCTGCACAGTCCCTTTGTGGACCGGAATTACATGATTAGAAGAGCCTAAAAGCCCTTGATAGAACTCAAGAAAAGCTCCTTGTATATCTTCCTCTTCAGTGTGAGTCTTCCCACTTGCATCTTTAATTTGCAGAACAAAGATTGTAATTCCTTCTAGCTTTAATTGAGCTATGACAGAATCTGTTGTTTTCATCCCCTGCTTCCAGCCAACCTACTTTGCTTTTTTGCTTTAAGAAACTATTCTGGGCATCTTGCAAGTTAGTCACCAGCTCAGTTAGTTCCTTTTCCTTGATCATCATATTCATATCCCTAGGCATTGTTTGCAAATCAGTGTGTGTTTTTTCCAGTTCACTCCTTGCCTCCACCACCCTATTCTGAATGTCAGAATAGAATATTCTATTATCCCTTTTAGGTCTTGTTTCAATGTTTTCAACTTGTTGATCATCTGGTAACTTAGAGTACCCCTTACCTCCTTATCCCATATATTCTTCACTTTCTCTAAGAAGTCAGGAGCTTTACTCCACAGGTAATTGCTTAGACCTTTGTTCGTGAAGTGCGGTCTTTTCTTGGTCATGCAGGTTTTTACCGCAAGTTTATCAAGAATTTCTCTCAGATCGCCACTCCTTTGTGCAAGCTGCTGCAGAAGGAGACTGAGTTTGTGATGGATGATGAGTGCAAGAAGGGGTTTGATGAGTTGAAAGAACGACTCACTTCTACACCGATCATTCAGGCTCCAAATTGGTCTCTACCCTTTGAGATCATGTGTGATGCCAGCGACTACACTGTTGGAGCTGTGCAAGGCCAGAAGGTTGGGAGAGCGTCCCATGTCATTTACTATGCTTCGATGACGCTCAATGGTGCCCAAAGGAACTACTCAACTACAGAGAAAGAGATGTTAGCCGTGGTTTTTCCTTTGGACAAATTCAGGTCATATTTACTAGGTACTAAGGTAAATGTTTATACTGACCATACAACTATTCGTTATCTCATGACGAAGAAGAAGGCAAAACCACGGTTGATTAGGTGGATATTGTTGTTGAGTGAGTTCGATGTGGAGGTGAGAGATAAGAAGGGGGCTGAGAATTTGGTGGCCGATCACTTGAGCCGATTGGTTCGTGATGAGGATAAGCCATTTGCTCAAATGCCAGTCCAAGGACAATTTTCCGATGAGGCGTTGATGGACAATTTCCCCGGCAACGGCTCCAAAATTTGGCGCGACTAAAGTCACGATTATCTACCAAACATAAACCTAAATCCTAACAACAGTAGTAGGGAAGTAGGGATCGTATCCACAGGGAAATGGGTTGTCAAATGTGATGATTTCAAGTGCCAAAGTAACAAGTAATGGGGGATTGAAAGTTGTTGTTTATCAAACTATCTAAAAGTAACAAGCACGGATTATGAATGTAATTCAGGAATAAAACGGATCTTGATCAATTAATTCCTACAATGCACTAACTAACCGATCCCAGTTATCACTATTCCTCTATCAATCTCAACTAGTCTAACGTGGAAACAGAATTCCCAGATCTCTCCTTAATTATAGCTAAAAGGCGTGATCGGCACTACCTAATAACCTTAATTATCAAATAACCTAAGCGCACGATTAGATTCAATTCGATAATAGCAATAAGAATTAGAGAAATATCGATAGAGACATGTAATACTAACGCACGTTTCGTATTTAACATGTAAGTCAAATCTTTGCCCTAATTCACTAACGATGATTATATACAAATCAATGAATTGGGGATTCCTACAATGTAAAAATCAATCAAACAATGGATTCATTTGATCAATTAAAACTAGCAAACAATCAACCTAAGCAATAGACTAGTTGCGCACCTAGCAATCACAAAAAGATAATTGTATAGAATAAAAATCAAAGATAAGACAATTATTGAAAACAATAGAAGGAATAGATCAAACTCACGATATTGTCAATGCAATACTTCGATTAATCGATCAAGAAATAAAGAAATTAGCTCCTCATACAATCCATAAAAACCCTTGTTTTCTTCTCAAAAGTCTGAATAATAAAACCTAAGGCCGGGGTTCTTATTTATAAAGTCTAGAAAAAATGTAAAATAGAAAATAACGGAATAAGGAAAAACAGATCTCGTGGTCCGCCAAGGGGCTCACCGCGGGCCGCCAAGCCTTCACCGCGATCCGCCATCAACTTCATCGCGGACCGCCAAAAGTCACTGGATCTCGACTTCTTGCGTCCTTCAGCGCGGACAGCCAAATATCACTGGATAGCTTCCTTTGACGCTTCAAACCTTTTGCATCTAAATGGTGCTCAAAACGTCCAAAATTACATAAAAGTGAAGAACCGATACTCAACACCAATAGTGAGTATATTACATCAATTGGAACGCTAAAATACAACTAAAAACCATCAAAACGATGCATACAAAATGGGCAGATCAGTAATAGTATTTGAAGCTTCTCTCCCCTTGTTTTTTTGTCACCATAGATTTTTATCATACATGGGATGTGATCAAACATTCCTTCCGGCAAGAAAAATGCAGTACATTTTTCAAACTGGTTGATCCACTCCTCATTGTGTAATATCCAATCAATATACCCTATCCTCTCCAATCTGCTTATTGTTTCAGGTGTAGTATGCCCCTTGAGCTTTCAGTTTCCTCAGTTCACAATCTTCCACACATTTGAAAGGCATAATCTCAGCTATCCTTACCTTTGATCCAATTCTGTCTTTTGGGTACAGAATGCTGTTGAAGTCACCTCCCACCAGCCAAGCTTCCTTCATGTTAACCCCAATACTTCTTATATCCTGCCAAAGCGGCATTCTTTCATAATGGTCATTGAATCCATATACCAAAGTAAACCACCAGGTTACATTATTTTGCTTATTTGTCACCTTACTATGAATGAGTTGCATAGACATTCTCTTAACTTCTATTTCAAATGGATCAAGCTTCCATATCAGCCAGATCCTTCATCCTGGGTGGAGAGATGTGTTTGTAGTGACTCACCACCCCTCCAAAAGACTAAAGTGAGCCTGTGCCAGTCTTCCAGGCTTCACCTTAGTTTCAAGGAGGCTAAATAAACCAATGTTATTTAGACTAAGGAATCTCTTAATCTCATGTTGTTTTGTTGGTTTATTTAGCCCCCTTATATTCCGAAAACCAATATTAGCCAGTGTCCTTGTTTACCCCATCTTTCTGCTCCCTATTTGTACTAGGTGAGCCCTGCAAAACTAGGAGCTCCTATCCTGACATGGCTGGAAATCGTACCAATCCAACAATTGCAGCAAGTTTATTGAGAGTGTTTTTTCCCCCAATGTTTCAGTTCCAAATTCTTTAAGTTTGATCCATATTGGAACCGTTTTGACATTCTTTTTGTTCAGTGACATATCAGGCGTCCATTATGTGATAATTGGATGTTTATTATCAAACAAATGATAATCCCCATTAAGGATAGCATTCTTCGCCTAATTCGTTTTAAACCTGGCCATGGACATATTTCCAGGGATGGAGAATAAAAATGTTTTCCAATCCCCCTTTTCCCCAAATTATCCATAAAAATCCAAACATTATATCCTGGGAGGGTTTGATCCAAGTACATAAAAAACTATTGCAGTATGCCAGAAAATCGATACCTTCCTTGATGTCGTCAGGCGTAATCTGAACCAACGGCTTAGTACTCTTCTGAGCTGCATCCCCTTCGGTTAAATTCCTCACACCTGAGTTGAATTTTTTCCTGGGTCGAGTGACCTTAGTCCACCCAGCTTTATCATCAGCTCTCACTTCCTCCATAGTTCCTTTTTCATTTCCTTGTTCTTCCTCTATTTCCTCATCTAAGTACTTACTCTCACACAAATTCGAAGCTGGGATCGGGTTGATTTCAGCCATTGATTTCATCTTTTTAGTGTCTCTACTCGATGGTTTATTCTTCCTAATTCCACTCAAAGGTTGCTCATTTTCACTATTATTAGTATTATTTTTAGTAAATCTATTCCTGTTCTTGCTATTTTTGTTGTTTTTATTGCCGGAGCTTCTCCCTCTCGCCATAACTGGAGGTTGATGTCCTTCCATACAGTTAGGTTTTTGAGAAGGAAAGGTTTCTCTCACTACTTCCGCTCTCTATACCCATCTATTTTTTTCCTAAACAAAAATTCCAGCTACCTAGGGTTTGCATGATCTATCCTTAGCCTTATTAATTATCGCTCGTTCAATTAATCTGGCATAGTAAAAAACTTTGATCTAGTATTAGGTGCTCATCAGTATTAGATTGAAGGGAAGAACAACATAATTGGCATAGTATCTTACTGCTCAAAGTATGCGCCCAATTCTCTGTTGATATTGTTCTAAGTCTTATTGCTGTTATTAAATCGAGTCTAATCGCTTGTTTTAGAACGTTTAATAATTAGGGTTGTTAGAGTCGTGCACACGCCTAATGATTAATCACTAAGGAACAATAGGAATTTAATTACACAATAGAGTAATTCAGAGGAAGATAATTGAATTAGAACTAGGACCAATTGTTAGAATTTCTAGCGGCAATAACCCCGACCAAGACCGCGTCAATCTTGATAAATCAATCACTTAATTCATTATTATACTCATTAGTTTAATTCACAATTCAATCAATCGAAACCCCAATTTGTTACCACTATTTAATCACGCATCTAATTACTAATAACTCATAGAATTCCTTGAGGATTGGACCTTACTTCCCTATCACATTGTTTTAGGAGAGTATTGTGTTATATTTGGAAGAATGACACGATTAAGCTCCACCATATATGTCGTGATAAATGCGATTGTGGCGGTACGACCGAATATTGTATAATTAGTGATAACCAATGTATTCGGTATCAATATCTTAAAATGATTATCATAGGTAACAGGCCCCCTCTAAACCAATGGAATCCTCTCACATATAAGCACCAATTTACCGTTACAATCCGAAGGTCCAAAACTTCATTTTATCCTTTTCTGAAATAAATGTGTATCTCCAATTTTGAAAATCATATACTGCCCATTTTCTTTGAAAAATGGAAAACCATAATAAATTAATAATTTAAAAGAAATCATTGCTGATCTCAATATTAATAGAACGACAACACTTATACTTTGATATGATCGTGTCCACTTGGAATTATGTTTGTAGGCCACCTTTTTTAAGAAAGTAACTCATCCTTGAACTCTTATTATAATCGTTTGTTTCAAAGTTTGTTGTTCATTCGCTTTCTTGAATCTCATTCTTCAATATGAAACAGTTCCGCCCCTAAGCTTAATAACTTCTAGATACACTGCACCAATATCGATATAATCTCAGCCGTCATGCCTCTTTTGAACGCGATTTGACTATCACCCATTCGATGGCCTTTTTGCCTACTTTATCCTTCATTTTAGGAATTGTTTTTTCCCTTCAACCAATATCTTTTGAACTCCTTAAATTGTGTTTTTCGTTTTCGAGTTTGAACAAAACGCTAAAATAAAGTGAATATAGAAACATTATTTCAAACTTCTTTAAGAATATATTGAGACAAATGTCGTTTTGATTTTGGTAGTGATATACTACCTTCATTGTATTTTGAGAATATTATCGTTGCAAACTATATTTCCAAATAACGAATAGTCAAAATTTACATATCACATTGAACAAAATGAGTTGAATGACGTTGTATGAAACCGTAGTATGTGTGTAAAATTTAGAAAACACACAATTGTCTATTCAATTGTAAGATCAAAAAAGTTGGTGACCGACGATCAGCTTTCACATAAAAAATAGTTTTATTATAGTACAATATAACCATTTCGAATAATATCTATATTACTCTTTAACTAACAATAAATTGGGACTATGTACAAACATTAACACTAGATAAAATCTAACTATGATTGATACATAAAATCACTTAAAGTTCCCAATACCCCTGTAAATTGTTGTAAGAGACAATTATCTACAACAACATTTTCATATCTCCTCTCCTTCAATTTTTTTTTTGATATATCGTTCATGTGTGACATTTTTTTTTCCGTTTCTTACAAACTTCAAACAAACAAGTAAGCCATATATACAATATGTTGTTCTAACATGTAACTGACAAAGACAAACGAAAAGCCAAGAGACAATACCATTATTAAGATGATGAGTAATAATTTCAATAATAATTGAATTTATGATAATTAAATTTAAAGAAGTTGAAGATTTTCTAAACGTTTGGAAAGCCATTTTATGAGACTTGAATTTTAAAAGAGTGACACAAAAAGGGATGACGTGTAATAAAACATATTACTTTTTTTTTTTTGAAAGGTGTAATAACCGTGAAATCACGTGTCTATTATTCAATATTTTTGTAATGAAAAGTTGTAGGTAATTCTGGTGATAATTTCATGACCAGTGGTAAGAATTTGAATCAAATCAAACAACTTGAACAC
>JBBYHQ010318476.1:0-16034 GCA_038382645.1 Spergularia azorica | reverse complement strand
GTCTTTCAGGTATGGGGTAAGCTTAATTCAAAGTTTACAGAATGTCAAAACCAAAGCTACCTCGTTATGCTTCAAGCTTTATCAAAGCTAGACAGTATTCAGGCTCTGAGAAAATTATTAGAGGAGTGGGAATCTAGGCACAAGAGCTATGATGGCAGGTTACCAAGTGTCGTTATAGGTGCTTACTTGAGGCATGGAATGCTTGAAGAGGCTGAACTGCTATTTAAAGACATTATAAGTCGTACGCCTGGGCAAAAAGTATGGAATGCCCATGTTAGTTTTATGGACTACTACTTGGAGAAACACGAGATTGAATGTGCTCTACTGCATATGGAAGCAGCACATTCGAATGGGTGGACGTTAAATGCGGAGAAGCTTGGTCCATTCTTTGAGTATTTCAAACAAGAGAAGGATTTTCTTGGTGCTGAAAGCTTATGCAAAATGTTAGAGGATGTGCACGCTCTAGATTCAAGAGCCTACTTATGGCTGCTTCAGATTTATGCAGCTGCGGGCGAAGAATCACCTCAAATGCGTCAGAGGATGGAGGATCACGGCATAGATATCAGTGATGAACATGAGGAGCTTCTTTGCAAGATATGTCGTAACTGAGCCCGTAGTCATTCTATGGTGGCTAAACAGCGTCGTATTAACACAACTTTTTGATCATATGATCTAACAAGGAGAACTTTGTCTCCTAAGGTAAAGAAGTTAAGCACAGATGTTTTAATGAGCGACTTGGATTCATCTGCTTATGGCAAATATCTGGGTGATACGACCTCATGTTTGGGTAGTAGTGTAGTACAGGGTGGGCTTTACAGCCAAACGGATGTTTTGCGGGAGTTAACTGAAACAGTCGGGTTCATGCAGTGCAAAAGATGGAGGAGTTATTGGCAATACAACTCATCTGAAGATTTGGAATCTGTCTTTCAAGCATGCCTTGTATTGCGGCTCTGAAGAAGACAAGAACTGGTTATAGGCCAAAATAGTACTTCCGACGAACTCTTCACTTGATTCACATTTTATCAGGATCTCGTTTACCTTTCACGATCTCTGACAATTTTTCCCATCAATCATACTGCCAGTACCTTCCTTTCGCCGAGGAGCATTGGGGCAAATCTCCAAGCATGGCTCGTTGATGGAGGTGTCGTTTTCCGGAGGAGGAAAGGGCACTCCGAAGCTGAACTGCAAGATAGAAAACCCGAAAGCTCAATTCCAGCTTAGAACAGTTGTAAGGTGACAATTCCTACCTCTTTTTGATGATCTATGAAATTGCCTGGCTGCTCTGACATTCAGCGTGTGGCATATGATTGATGATTCTGAATATGCAACTGAATGAAGCTATTGATTATCAGGTGAACTTGTAAGCTGGCAGAGTTAGTGTTAAGAAGGATGTTGTAATTGTACAATATGAGAGAAAAAAAGGTCTGAAATTTACAGAATTGTGCACTTTTGGTGAAGATTTAGACTAATGTAGGACTGTGCAGTAATCATTATCGACGATGACAAGCAGTATCAGCTTGATTTCGCGTTACAGAACTCTGATGTACGAAACTTTAAGGTGTACAGGATTACCTGACAGCTATAATCACTGAAGTTTGGCTCCATGAGCAGGGGAATCCCCATTTCTTTCTTGAAAAAAGTCTGAAAACCATGAAATAAGATTATTAATACTACTGCAGTTGGATAGAAGCTCTTATATGATTACCGCAGTCTCACAGAACATAGTTCCTGTAAGTTCAAATGTCTTAAACAGAGATTAATGACGAATCAGTCTCTTCCGAAACATGCAGGAGGAAAATGTGCTTGTAAAACCACAACTTTTATCTACAGACTTGGAAGTTTAGAGCCTATGGCTATGTGAATCTGTGATGAGTAGAGCACATATCTTTCGCGGCCACTATGCATGCAAGAACGTACAGTTCTTAGTTCAAACTGTATGCTTCTTAATGAAGTTTCAGAGAAGGCAGTATTACTGACCTGTGTTGGAAGCTTGCATGTATTAACACAAACCCCTACACATTTGCTTTCCTCCAAGTACTTGCATCTCTCCACAAACACCTGCACACGACTCGTTTAAGAACAACGTAATTCACCTACATTATTACTTAGGACAAGCTGATTGCTGAGTATGAACCCACCCCAGTCTGGCTTGAGGATCCATCAGGAAGATTGATGGTGTTAACCGAGCATGGTCCCATGAGCCACTGACATGTAAGTGATGTTACCCTGGCTGCAAGATCAAAGACGTAAACAGTTGCGGCCACATTATACGTACTAAACAAGTTTTGTGTAAGATGGTCACACAATAGGATGTCTTAAGATTAAGGGAATGATTATCTGGCAATGATAGTACTACTATGGAAGGTTCACCTACCGACCATTATAGCAGCGATCTTGCCACCTCCGATTGGGGTTATGAGCATCCGGTAAAGCTCCAACAGATATGGAGGGAATAGAGACTTGAGTATCCTTACCTACGAGACATTCACACAATGAAAGTAAAGTATTTAAGAAAAAAAAAAAACTCGATAAAACAACAACACTACTCCAACGTCTCGAAAGCTTCTACATATGGCCGAGATGGGGGAATCCAGCAATTCCTTGAGAATTATACGATCGAATTCGAACATGTCATTTGCAAATTCCTAGGAGAACTCTCTTCCATATCTTCTTGGTTTGGTTGTTCTTTGTTTCGGAAATTTTGTAGGTTAGTATTAATATTAAATACAATTAAGTGATACAGTTAAACAGGATTGCCGTCTTAGCTCAGTGGTAGAGCGCGTGGCTTTTAACCACGTGGTCGTGGGTTCGATCCCCACAGACGGCGTTATTTATTTATTTATTTGTTTTTTTTTACACCAATCAAAAAAAGTGAAAAGTGGGCCATACCGCAGCTCGATTGGCCTGCTGTTTACTCCGGCCCGATAAAAGCCCATTTGCAAGCTCAATCAACCCATCATAGCCCGCCTTCTCTGAATCCCATCCAACCTCCTGTTACAACCACCACCAACGTCGTAGTCCTTTAACATGAATCGTCATATACAAAAGGTCGTAAATAACATAATGTTATTATTTACCTCTGCCAACTTCTGCCTAAATGAATTGAGGAAGAAATTATCTAGCTGAGTGGGCTTGTATTCAGGTTTAGGCCCCAATGTCTCATCATTTACCTGCACAAGAAGCCCAATTAGATTGCGAAAAAAACCCGAGAAATAAATCGATTCGAGAAAATGAAATTGTGTACCAATTTGGTTGATGATGATGAACACGAAAAGCGAAAATTTTGGGTTTTATTGAGAGGTTTGATAGAATTTGAGGAGAGAGAGAAGGAGTGAGGAGTTTGGAAGAGAAGTGGATGAGAAGGGTTGTGCTTAATTTTCAGCATCTTTTCGAAACTTTCTCTTGAAGATTTGACAAGTTGGAGTTTTTGTTGGTTTACTTTTGGATATTTCTCCAATTTCTACCTTAACGAATTTAACGGGGGTAAGGTAACTGTTTTTAACAGGTTTTGGCGGGTAAGGAAATCGCCAACTCATCAATTTAACCGGCAAGTAAGTTGGGTTTTCAGGCCCAATTTGCCCCCACACACAAAAAGATTGGATTATCAGACCCATTTTCCGTAATTAATAAAGCTAGATAATGTACGATTGTTGAAAGAACGGATCAAAATCACAATGGAGAGATCGTGGCAAGTCACAAGTGTATTGTTTGGGATCGTATACTCTTCTAATATACATGGTACAAGCCTCTCGTGTTGAAATATAATTTTTCCTCATTGACATCCGTTTTTTCGAGTTCCACATCAATCCTCACTTCTTTAAATATTTTTGGGTGATATTTAGTACGAAATTGTATTTCAAAGAATTGGGAACTAGAAAAGTACTAAATTTCAATGAAATGGAGGCCCTTTAATTTGTGATGAATACTTCACCCATCCACCTAAATATTTGCTAGGTTTATCAACAACAGAAAAAACGTGACCATATAAACCAACAAAGTGTGACCAGATATTAAGGCATTCGATACGACAATGCGAGTATTCATCAAGACATCACCCAACAAGAAGAGTGAAGCACACAAGGTATGAATATGCCCGCAACATCTTCATTTGGATGTTCAATCCCATCATGGAATATTATTTTTTCACCGTATAATCTAGGTTAGTTTAATCTTAACCTCGCCTTTAACCCGAAAATTAATTCGTGCACTAAACAAGTAGTTCTATAAACCCTGATAAAACCCCCAAATTTTGCGCAAACTCAAAACCCCAGAAAAATCAGAGAAATGATGATGTATTCTGCTGTACGACACAAAATGAAGCTGGCAACCGCCATCACCACCCGCTTACTCTCCGGTGAATCTTCCCTGATACGCACTCTCTCCACCACCGTGTCGCCGCCGCATTACTGGCCGAAAACCACCCAGAAAATCAACAAAGCGCAGCTGTACAACAAATTATCAGGGGTGGGTAAGACGGGCCAAAATTTGACGGATGCTCTGCACCAATTAATGCAAAATGGTGTCAAGTTAGAGAATGCTGATCTTGCCTTTTGTCTTAAGAAGCTTCGCAAATACGGCCGTTTTCAACATTGTGCTGAGGTTTGCTCTATCACATTTTTATTTTTCTGTCAAAAAATTTCATAAAGTTTGGAACTTTATTATTAATTGCGATGTTTTTGTGTCTGCCCATGTTGTTTTCTGCGTTTGATTTGTTGAATTTGGGTGATTTTTGATGTGGGTATAAGCGGATCGTATGAAAAATTGGGGACTACTGGACTAGGGTTTGTGAAGAATCATGATATATTGGTGAATTTTCAGGTGTATGATTGGAATATATAGTATTGATTCATGGTAGTAAAGTTTTTAAATTTCTTTTGGGTTTGTTGCTCTAGATGATTGTAGTAGTTTTGAGGTCGACAACGAAGCCCTAGTTTCGAGAAATTTGGGGTCGGTTAACATGAATATCTGTAGTAATGGAATGACTAGTCTGGTGTAGTGGTGTTGTAGTTTGAAATGAGTGTTAGAGGGCTTAAATGAGTGATCGAGATGTTTTGAGCTCAGACGAAAAGCCGTTGTAATGAAATGAGCTGGGATGGTATTCTAGTTTGACATGAGTGTTAGAAGGCTTAAATAAGGGATTGAGATGTTTTCGAGCTCAACTGAAAAGCCGTAGTAATGAAATGAGCTGGATTGGTATTCTATTTTGACATGAGTGTTAGAAGACTTAACTGATTGATGGAGATGTTTTGAGTTGAGGAGGTCTCAATGCCCCATGATTTACTTGGTTTGTCACTAAATTTTGGAATACAAGTTAGTGATTATGATTGTGCTTAGTTATTAGAGTGTCACTGTATTGTGCTTTAAATCTTTCACCAAAGGAGCCGAGTATGTTGGAGGTCTACTGTATGTGTTAAGCTCTTCTACCGTATGATTATAATGCTTATCTGTTCTCTTCAAAAATTATCTTGTACTCCATAGGAACCTTTTCCATATTGGGGAACATTAAGTACTCCACGCCTCCCTACTTTTGTCGAAAAAGCATTCATTTATAGCTGATGAAGGGATGATTTTGGTATTTCGTGTTAGTTATTTATACATGACTTTGTGTGACTGAGTATGGAAAGGAGGGACTGAGGGGGAGTATGTTTAGGGCTTGTGTCGGTATTCTTTGCTGTTTGCTCAGGCTGTATGTGATTCTTCATCTTGTGTGAGAGCATTCTTTAGTCCAACTGATTGTTTCCGGAACTTTTTCTGGCCGAGGTCATGGATTTAACTCTTACACCTTGCCTAATGCAGGTACTTGACTGGATGGAGAAGGGTTCAGATAACTTTTCAGACCATGGATTACGCCTGGATATCACTTATAGACTTCATGGCATTGACGAAGCTGAGAGATATTTTAGCAACATTCCTCCACATGCAAACCAAACTCATGCGTATGGCACTTTGCTACACTGTTACTGCTCTGAAAAGATGCCTGTGAAAGCACTTGCTCTATTCAGAAAGATGGAGGAGATGGACATTGTGTCGAATAATTTGGTGTTTGACAATCTTATGGGCCTATATATGAAATTGGATCAGCCAGAAAAGGTACCTCCTCTTGTGCAAGAGATGAAGCAGAGGAACATTCCCCTGAGCAGCTCCTCTTACCAATTGTGGCTACAGAGTTGTGGTCATCTGAAGGATCTTGCGGGTATAGAGCAAGTTATGGAGGAGGTTAGAGGACATGAATTATTTAAGCGTGATTGGAGAATATATAGCTGTCTTGCCACAGAATATAGTAAGGTTGGTCAATCTGAAAGTGTTGCATCAGCTTTGAAGAAGTTTGATGAAATCTTGGACCATCCAAACTTATTTGACCGCAATGCATATCATCATCTGATTAGTTTGTCTGCCAGAAGTGGTAATGTATACGCTGTCTTTCAGGCTTGGGGTAAGCTTAATTCAAAATTTAAAGACTGTTACAACAGAAGCTACCTTATTATGCTTCAAGCGCTGTCAAGGCTAGATATGATTGAGCCTCTGAGAAAGTTGTTAGAGGAGTGGGAGTCGAGGCACAAAAGCTATGATGGCAAGATACCAAGTGTCGCTGTAGATGCTTACTTGAAACATGGAATGCTTGAAGAAGCTCAATCTCTACTTAGCGATGTTGCCAGTCGTAAAGCTGGGCAAAAATTATGGTTTCCCTATGTAAGTTTCATATATTACTACTTGGGGAAACAGCAGATTGATTTGGCTTTATCGTATCTGGAATCAGCTATTTCGGAAGGATGGAGGCCAGATACAGAGAAGTTTGGTCCCTTATTTGAGTATTTCAAACAAGGGAAGGATTTTCATGGTGCTGAAAAGTTATGCAAGATGTTAACGGATATTCAAGCTCTAGATTCAAGAGCCTACTTGTGGCTGCTTCAGACTTACGCAGCAGCTGGTGAAAAAACACCTGAAATGCGCCAGAGGATGAAGGATGACGGCATAGATATCAGTTCTGAACACGAGGAGTTGCTTCAAAACATATGCCAGAATTGACTCAGGACTCCAGGAGTTCCACCTTTTTTTTTTAGAGGGTTAAGAGATGCACGAGACTACATGAGCAATATTGATGCAAACCGTATTTTGAGCCTCGGTCATTACTACCACACCTCAGCTGCGTACTAGGTTCTCAAGTTCAGTAAGGCATCCCTGAGTTTATGGTGCTGTGAAAGTGTGAGTGTCGAGGACATCAGAGCTCAAGACTGAATCAATGTCGTAAACATCAGGCTAAGTTTTTGCTTGGCCTGCAGACCTGCCATTTTTAATCAGCTTAATAGGATTGGTCATTTCATCTGTACCCTTATATTCTTTGTGTCAATACCCTTATTAATTGTTAATCAATGTTGTCTTTTGTTCATACCTTGTCATCTACATAATACACTGTCTGATGTCAAGATACAAAGGTGATCTAGAATTCTTTTTTTTTTTTTTTTTTTTTTTTTCTTTTTTAGAGAGCCGAAACGGGGACAGCTCAGTCGTGTAAGATGGACGACTGAGTCGTATAAGATCTAACACTACTAAAGCCGAAACACATTGTAACTTTGCTAAAGTTATCAACCTATCATAAATTCGTAATCTCCTATATCGGTTCATAATTGAGTTACATTACGAGCGACAGTATAGTATTCACCCCGTTTACCTGAGAAGTAAACAAAAACTAAACTGTAAAAGAGACCGTGACATTTACGGATGTAATTTATTTAAACTCACAGTAAAAAGTGTAAAATCCCAAAAACCCCAAAATGAAGCTCTCAACTACCACCACTACCACCCTCCGCTTACTTTCCGGCGGGCGCCACCTCCTCCGTCGTATCTCCACCGTGACACCATCTACCCCGCCGCATCTGCCGCCGCCGACTTCCCGGAGAATCAACAAATGGGAATTGTACAGCAAAGTATCAGAAGTGGGTTTAACGGGGAAAAAAGCGACGGATGTTTTGCATGAATTAACGGAAAGGGGCATGAAATTTAGCATTAGTGACCTTTACTTCTGCATCAAGAAGCTTCGTCAATACGACCGTAATCATCATTGCCTTGAGGTAAATTTCTTTTTACTGCTAAAAAATGTTAAAAAGTTTGTTCTTTTACTGTATTTTATTGGTAAATCGATTTATTTGTTTCTTGTTAGTAATTTGTTGGTATGATTTTTGAGTAGTATACTTTCAAAAGATCATAACTTTATGATTTTTACTAGCATTTTAGCTTTGGTTGTGTTGAAGTGGAGTGAATTTTTGGTGGTGTGGTTTAGGATTTATAAGAATTTGTATGCAATTGATTTGGAAAAAGAATGTAGTTTTTAAAATTTGAGTTTTTTTTTTTTTTACTGTAAAGGTAAAAACTTTCAATTTCTTATGAACTGTAATATGCAATTTGCCCCAAATGTATCATTGTAGGAGGCCAATTGATGTGCTTAAATCATCATTGAACTGTAATCCATCTTTCTGAATTGGTCAGATTTGTGTGCTTAAGATGTAGTGGAACTGTGGAAGTGTGGAACTAGGGACGAAATTACGAGAATGCAGATTAGAGGACGATTCATGTTAGCCGACCCAAATCATTTTGGGACTAGGGCTTGGTTGATGTTGTTGCAGTGCTTCATTAGAGAATTAGACCCAAGTTTAATGCTGTGGAAACAAAATGGAGAGAGTTTTGTTTGTTGCTATCGAGTTTAACTTGTACAGTCGTGGCTTAATGCAGATTCTGGAGTGGATGGAGAAAGGTGGGGCTCACCCTGAAAACTCTGCTTTACGTCTAGATTTGATATGCAAACTGGAGGGTGTTGATGAAGCTGAAAAGTTTTTTGATAACATCCCTCCCGAAATGAAGAAGCCTTCCCTGTATGGAACTCTTCTTAATTGCTATTGCCAGAAAAACAGGCTCGATAAAGCATTGGCTCTTTTTGAGAAGATGAGGGAGATGAAATCTGTGTTCAATTATTTGGCCTTTAGCAATCTTATGGGTCTCTACATGAAACTGGACCAACCAGAGAAGGTGCTTCCTCTGATAGAAGAAATGAAGTTGCAAAGTATACCTTTGAATAATGTCATCTACCAGATATGGATTCAGAGTCTCGGACGCCTTAAGGATCTTGAGGGTGTAGCGCGAGTTATAGATGAAGTTGAAGGGCAGAACTGTAGTGAAGGTGATTGGAGATTATATAGCGTGATCGCCTCAGTGTATATAAATGCTGGCCAACCACAGAGAGCTGCTCAAACTATGAAAAAGATGGAGGAAGTCTTGGACAATGTGAAGGAATCTGACCGGATTGCTTATCATCATAAGATTAGCTTGTATGCCAGTATTGGTGACTTAGAGTCGGTCTTTCGTGCATGGAGTAAGCTCAACTCAATATTTAAGAGCTGTCATAATTAAAGCTACGGTGTTATGCTTCGTGCTTTGTCAAAGCTTGACGATATTGAGGGTCTGAAGAAATGTTATACAGAGTGGGAATCAAGGTACAAAAGTTTTGATGTTAGGCTAACAAATACTGTTATAGACGCTTTCCTAAGGCATGACATGTTGAAAGAGGCTGAACTGGTGTTTACAGATGCTGTCGATAGGAGTGGTCAAAAGCTATGGAAACCCCATTTATCTTTCATGGGGTACTACCTGGGAAAACGCCAGACTGATTCTGCTCAGAAGCATATGGAAGCTGCTATTTCTAAAGGGTGGAAGCCTGAAGCAGAGAAGTTTTATCCGTTTTTAAAGCAATTCAAAGAAGAGAAAGATGTTGATGCTGCCGAAAATTTGTGCTCCATGTTAAAGAAAGTTGAACTTCTTGACTCAAGAGATTACTTGTGCTTGCTTGGGACTTATGCAGCTGCTGATAAAGTGCGGCCTGATTTGCGTCAAAGGATGATCGATGACCATGTGAGTATCAGTACCGAGCACGAGGAGTTGCTCAGTTTAGTATGCCCAAGTTGAGCTAGTGGCCGTGGACCGTGGTTTGTGTCCTTGATGAGTTCGCTTGTATTTTGACGAGGAGCTTGAGAAGGTATTTCTCTATCTGAATTAGTGGAGCTGCATCTTTTAACTTTCCTGTTATTTAAGAATAGGTATGAACGGTATGAACTCCCTCTTGTTTTGAATGTTTGTAATGCAAAGGGAAACAATAGTAATCCTGTGGCAGTACTAGTATTCACTTTTTTATGGGTCTTTCCGGATAATACACAGCTAGATTTGCTGATATTTACCCATATCCTATTATTTCCTCTACACTTCTACGGAGTATTTCTTTTGATGTCGTTTTTGATGGTCTGCTGAGCATAAGTAGTGGAAAACTACCATGTGTTTCCTTATTTGCAAATCTGCGAAGTAGGTGATGGCGAATCTGTGTAGTTCTTAGCGTAGTTCCTCGTAAGAGTCATACCTAGTGTACAATACCTGGAAAAGCTGAGTAACATGGTAGTTCAGATCACATTAGCAAGGATGTATAGTACAGTATCACATTCACTCCCTAGATGGCTAGACAAAAAATGAAGCTGGGAAAACTGGAAAGCTCTCAGCTTTGGCAGCCGTCTGGTTAATTTTCTGGTAGCAGGTCCGTCTCACATTATGCAGGTCGAGCTGCTAAAAAAAGACGCTGACAACAATATTACTGAACCTTCCTGACGCAATAAGGCTCGCTGCAGAATTGGCTGGTTCTTTTTTTTTTTTTTTCTGCAGTATAAATGTATAATGCAAGGTTTGCTGAATCTGGAAGGTGCTAGTATCAGAAGTCAGTACTTCCTTCATATGATCAAACTGGTTCATACAAGAATAAATTAAAGAGAACATCTCTATATACATACATACCCCCACAATATCTCCATTGAATTCTCCATAAATAACCTCGTCTAAAGTTCTAAGCAAGGGGGAACTCTCACCTGAGGACTTGGCGCAAAAACATCATGACATCGACCCTTTTAATATCTCACATTTCTAAGGAGAGATATTAAACTCAAGTTGGTAACACAAACAAAACCCACATACATGCCTCAAAGTCTCAAACCATAAGGGAACAATCTAAAACTACTCCATATTCTCGGTCATTTCCACAGAGTCCGACTCAAACATTTCCTCGGATTCTGACCCCTCGTCCTCGAAGTATAATTCTGGATATGACTCAGGAACAGGCCACCTACAAAGAGTGTGGAGATTGCATCAAAATTAGCTAAAAGAACAGTCAGTCAAGGTATTCATCCAACATGGCAAAATCAATTAGAGAAGCCAAATTTTGAAATTAAAAATTATTAACCTTACACCAAAGAGAACTAATAATTTTTTTTTTTTTTTTAAGTAGGGACTTTTAGTAAAACAAGTGGAAGCTCAAAATGAGGCAACATCTTTTTCTTATGCAAACGTTCAGAGCTCAAGTGGTGCAACCAAATTTTTTTTTAGAATACCCATTTTCTTTTTTACTCGTACTTTTGATATCTTGAGGAATTATTCTTCGCCCATCATTTTTTAGTACGATCCATCTTTGGCTACTTTTTTTTCCAATTTGTCCTAGTTTTTTTTTTTTTTGTAACCTCCCCTTCAAGGCTTCAACCACATCCCCCTGCAACACAAACAGCTACCCTTGCCAATTGCCATCATTGCAGCCCCTACAACACCTCCACAACCCCCTCAACAGTCACCAGTGCCCAACAAACTTCTCCAATCCTCCTCCAACCATCTGTCACTTATGATCCAACCCCTACCCCTTTAGCAACACCCTAAACCCAATCATTATGGAGAAACGGTGGTATACATATCACTGAATCACTAATGCTGAACGAGCACCACAGCCGTTTTATACTAACGTTCACTGCAGGGCATTTGATAAGCACGTCTGACGAAGATGGAAACGTGAAATCTGATAGTCGATGGGGAAAGGAGGAAAAATAAGACAGTCTTTTCGAGGGGGTCAATTTGGATGCTAGAGGACAGGAGGGTTCTCAAGGGGACGAGGAAAGGGCTGGAAGTGGCAAAGGTGAAATAGGGCTGAAGGATGAGTTGCATAAACATTCATGGTGGAGGATGTCAGATGAGTGGGAAAGTGGGGCAGATGTTGGGAGACCAGAGGAGGTGGGGCAAAGGGCCAAGGGCCACGGACAGTGGAATAGAGGCGAGGAGGCTTAGTTGTGAGGTCGATTTGGTTTATGATTAGACCACAATGTTTGTTATATCATCAATTGATCACTTAATAAATGTTGCTAGATTTCATAAAGCGGCCCCTTATATATGCTGAATGAGGTGGTTCGATTTGAACTAAAACAAACATAAAAAACGCGTAAATGTTCACCAACTAATAAAAAGGGGCTATACCAATTGTTAAAAAACAAAGGTGAATCCATAATAAGTCACTGAAAAACCATTTCAGTAGGTGGGTGACACATAGCTCTTGTGGCGCAGTGCACCACATTAATGCAATTGAGGATGTATGTAACAAAAAGAAGAAAAAAAGGGAGACTGAAAGTTACTAGAAACTCATCCACAGTGTTCTCATGTACTTATCAGAAGATATTAAAAGCTTATTAAGAGTAGAAGTCGTTAAGACTTACCGGTAGAAGTTGTCCTTTGTAGCCTCATCAACTGTCATATTTAAGTGGATGTGATCCCCGCTACTCAACCTCAGAATCGTTAGCTGGACAGATGCCCCAACTTTGTCCCATATTGTTTCAAAGAGCTAGGAAAAAAGGATGAGCATTAGCATAATTTAGTGACCTGTTAACTTATCAAAAATGCAAAGTATCATCTAACTCCTAATTCACTAAACAATTTGCAACCAACCCAGCATAAGAAAAAGAAATCAACTTTTTCCCCTTAAAAAGAAAAAATTTGGCCTCTACAAACAAAGAGGCTACCACGCCCAAAAAGGTTCTCGCGTGCATTTATGATTTATTTCACAGTTACTAGTATGATATGGGGAATTTTTATTTGAGGTGATCTAAGTAGTTTGGCTTGGCTGGTAAAACTCGCTCGGGTGCATTTTGGCCTAGATCATGACCCATTTTGCCCTGGCCCGGACAGAATTAGCTTTCATTTTTTTTTTTTTTTTGAGAAGCATTAGAGATCAGAAGATAGTATTTAAGAGACTATAGTATCATGTTCACAATTCAAAAGTGCTAAAGTTTGTAAATATATGATCATCCAGATTACCCTAAAATTCAGAAGAAACATACCTCTAAAGTACTTCTGACTGGCACAGAATCACATTTCACAATGACATCACGAGCACATATCCCAGACTGATCTGCCGGAGAGCTCTCCACAACCTGCTTTTTCATGTTTACATTGAAGTTAGTCAACAACAACATGAACCACTTGACACATACATGAAACACACTAAAGTATGTAGCAATTCACAAGGGCACAAGAAGGAGACCTATTGCTTTTATATAATTGAGGACCCATACCACAAACAATATAAGGAGATTACAATCACCAAAGCTTATCTTTCACTTTTCTGATGAAGAAAATTGCTGATGATGACTTGGTGAGCATGTGCTTCCAATCTAAATGTCATGATACAAACCCTATATCTAAAGGGCACAACCATTCCCCTCAATCCAAACAAAACCCTATATCTGAAGGGCACAACCACACTAAAAAATTGATAAAAAGCAGAAGGCTAATAGTAATACCTCTGTCACAATAATGCCTGATGAGACGGTTGGAAACTTTTCAAAAAATGGTTCCAGAAAATGCACACTAGCTCGGTGAAGATTAGCAAACTTCAACCCAATCAGCCTAGGTCTGCAAAATTTGCTCTTCAAATAACACAAACAAGTTAATATACTAAAGGCTGGCATAAAGTATAAATTAATCAATAATCTAAAACTCGCTTGAAAACAAACATGGACAAGAGGGACACTATTAATGACTCATCCATGTACATAATGATGTGGATTGTGAATAAAAAAAGTGGGAGTACAATCGGACGATACTACATTGCATCTTTAAGTCCAGTTACCTTAGAAACAAAATGGAAAATTACCTATACTTTGAAAAAAACTTCCACCATCTTGAAACAACATTACATGGTAGAAAGTACTTATCAACAACCATGATTCCGATAACTTCCCCATGACGATTGACAACCGGTCCTCCTCTATTATTCTAGATTAAAAAAATCAAATAGAAAGTATAAATTTCAACAAGCACGATAAACGAATAAATACAAAGTGTATCTAAGAACGAATTCTATCTTGAATCAGAAAATACACAAACATACAAAGTGTTAAATATCGTCTACAATCCAAAGGTAATCAGAAAACATATTTCAATAATCAACGACATAATGTGGGCAAAAGTAAGTATTACCTTATGGTCAACACTAAGGCAATACAACTCTTTGCAGTCAAGCTCTGAGTAATCAGCACTGAGCACGAACAGAAAATATAAACATTAGAGCTAAGCGACATAAATTAATTCAAATGAGATCAAATTAAAGACATATGCAAAATTAAAGCATGATAAGGGGAGGATGAACATCCAACCAACCTAAAGGAACCGAAGGTGGCAACAATGTCACCCATACAATTGCGACCAAGTCACCTATGCAAATTTTAAAGGAATCGGAGTGGCGATGAAGTTGAAATCGACCCGTAGACACAGGATCATTAGTATTAAATGGGAGGATATCGTTCAAGTCTCTAAGTTTTGCAACTTGAAGAGGAATATCAGACTGAATCCTGAGGGCGGCGAGATTATAATGAAAATCACAACACAACAATTCCGCCTTATAAGCTTCACCATCAGGGATGTACACATCAACTTGGACGTCTGATGGTTGGACGTCATTAATACGAGTAAACAGATTGGAAGTGGTTAGTATAGTAGCAGCGAATTTGCCGTCGTCACCTGTAGCTTCAGCTTCACACTCAATTATAATTCCTGAACCGTTAAACACTTGCTTCCCATCGAACACTACTCCAGATGAATCATATGACAGCTCCACTACATACAACACCAAAGATAAAATTTAAGTTTGATCTTCACCAACAAGCTAGCAATTTGCAATGAATCATAATAATTCCAAAGACGACTAACCAGGAACATCAAAGGTAGTGACCCCAACAACAAAAGGAGCCGACTTTAAGATGAGGGATTTTTGTTGATGGTCCCACTCTGAATTTTGGGATAGGACTTGAGGTTTTTCTTTTTCACAAACGTCTTCCAACCACGATATGGATCGACCCACTTGATCATAAACTATTAATTTCAAAGCAAAACAATCAAACTCTATGAATATCAACTAAAAGGCTTCAACTTGAAGTTAAATTGGAGCAAACAAATACAAAAAAACTATCAACAACATACCCTCGGGCTCGGGGTGGAGGTTGATGCGTGACGTCGTCATCACCGGGCAAGGCTAACTGTGAATTTGCGAGAAATTGATTGATTATTAATCCTAAGGGAGAACAAGTAGCTAGACAGGAGAGAGAGAGAGAGAGAGAGACGCAGCGCATACGGAGGAGACACAACTTCTTATTCAAGTCACGTGAGGTTCAACTCTTACCCGAACCCTAACTCGGTTTGAAATTGGGTCGGGTAAAGGTTGAGTTTTTCGAACCCTAATCCTGGTCAAACCCGGGCATAACCTAGAGAAGTGAGAAGTAATCTCAGTCATTCATCTCACTTGATCTAATGACCCACATTAAAAACAGAAATAAAAGAAAATTAAAACTAAAAATACACTCAAACTCCCAAATCTCACATTTTCTCTCTTCTCCCCCTCTCTCTCTACGGCTGTACCCCGCGCCGCCCACCACCGCCGCCACGTACACCGGAAACCACCATATCCGACGCTGACAACATCGGAAGACTTCACCGGTGGCCGCGAGTCTTTGCCGGCCATCAACTTTCTTGGTCGAGCATCAAGCCTCCGCAAACGACGCATTCTTTCTCCCTCTTTTCTTCTTCTTTTTTCAGATTTGCCTTGGTTGTTAGCCGTCGTCGAGGTTCCCCTTCGTCGACCTCTTCCCGCTGTCGTCGAGCTTCGCCTTCGTCAACCTCCTCCCGACACCGCCTCTCAATTG